>CM041776.1:441047099-441190696 GCA_023374045.1 Limonium bicolor
CAGGTTGTTGATCATTGTCGGAGCTGAAGAGCAGGAACAAGGTAATTGGGGTTTCACTTTGTTACCACACATGGAGATGTTGTATAGCAATGAAGATGGTGAATTGTATTATGATAAAGTTGTGTATATTCAGGTTTGGGTAGATGCTCACTCGTCGATGCTTATGATTTATGGACTTAGTATGATGTATAGGAGTTTCTCGTTATCACGGCGGTTGGCAATTTGTTTATGTTGGAAGTTGGATGTAGTTTGGCTTCGTTGCTCGCATGGGCGAGTAATGGCCGGTGACACCCGAGTGAGTTTTGTAATTGTTATTCATTTTCCGCTACGAGACGTTTTATTTATTGCTACGTGAGAGATTATTACGTGATTGTGGAGAGGGGTGTTACAGTGGGTTTCAGACGCATATGAGATTTCTTAGATTTCCTTGGATAAGATATGAGAATATTTTTTACTTCCACAACTTTGGTTGCATCTTGTGCTCAATTCGTGGCTCCTCCTCTATGTGTACTTTTGTATCAGTGCTGTCTACTCAAGCATCTTTAATAAGCTTCATCAACGTGTATCAATTACATACAGGACACTGAGTTACAGCTTCCCTATTCCTTTCTGGTAGCCTATGGTTTTCACATTGTCCTTTTGTAGGTGTGTATGTAACTCTAGATTGAAATTGATTCATGTACTTTTCATAAGGCAGTCCTCTATTTACGAGTTTTCAGGACTACAACACTCTACTTCTTTGTGTTGTCCTGTCATTTACACCACAAGTACTTCGATGGACACCATGTGACTTATCTTTACACTGTTCACACGTTCTTCAGTAAAATGGAGAA
The DNA here is from genome assembly GCA_023374045.1 of Limonium bicolor. Lineage (NCBI taxonomy): Eukaryota > Viridiplantae > Streptophyta > Magnoliopsida > Caryophyllales > Plumbaginaceae > Limonium > Limonium bicolor. The sequence goes on from CM041776.1 coordinate 441,047,933, forward strand.
ATGACAACTCCATATGTTATTATTGAACACTATTTTGACTGTACCATGTACTCTGTTTGCTTCAGTTCTCCTTCCTATAAATACTGGAAATCTTGCTAAACAACACCTGCCTCAGCTCCCCTTCTTCTACCCTTTGTAATGGATCTACCGTGTATCTTGTGTGTGCATGTTACCCCTCTTTTGATGAGACTGGATTATATTTTGAAAGACAATCAAATTCTCGTTTTATTGATTTCGATATTCACTGGTCAATAACATACCAACAACTGTACAACTGCGTGGGGAATTCCTTAAGGTCATGTGTTGCAAGGAACTGCATCGTGCACACCATAATGCACAGACTCCTGCTTGAGTCTCCCCCAGATGTCGCATGGACTCCGCTCCTCATTTCGAACGACCATGATGTACAGCAGATGACACAAATGTTTGATGGTAACCGTGATGTCTATGGCAACAGAATGGAGATTTCGGTAACCTATTCGCTCACTCCTCCGGTATTTGTTAACAACTCAGACTCAGAGACTTCAACAAAAGAGACTGTAGAAGACGAAGGCAATAGTGACACCTCAGGTTGTAACACAGATGACGATGGGGAAGTAGATGATTAGTGATGTGTTGTGTTTGAATGTAAGGTCATCACCGTTGTAACTGCTAGATTTTTAAGTTGCAAATAAAACGTTTAGCACGACCTTTGTATGGATCAGCATCAACTATTATGTAATACGATATCCGTCGGAAAATATCTCAAACAGAAAGTGCTCATATTAGAATGGTTAGCTAGTTAGGAATCAGTTAGAAGTCCTATACTGCATTACTTGGTCAATACAATGCACAACAAGCACACACACTTCATTTCCATTCATTCATTTCATGAATTATACAAACTAGAGTTTAAGATAAGCATTCAACAAGAAACAATATCGTATAAGCACAAGTAGCATAGCATCTTACCTTTTCTCCTACCTCAATAAAAGAGCTTTGTATGGACCTTATCAATCACAGAATCTTATCTTATTGAAGGAATGTGATACAAGGCGTATCGATGCTATCCTTAACTAAGGTAGCATTATAAAAGGAAGACAAACCTTCGAGAGTTCCGACCATTAACAAATCAGTTCCTTACCATTTCGTCTACTCGCCAAAAATGAATCTACCAATTAGATTGTTCGTAGATTACACTCACATGGTGGATAGGTTCGGCTTCAACTTCCGTCCAACAGACACATCGCAGATATTTGATCTTGAATTGCAATTCATTCATTATTTTGAAGCACTGATGTCTATAATCCGTCAATGTCTGGGTCTGAGTAGCAATACTTGTCGTGCGATTACAATAATATACAGATCATTGGCCTACAGCTTCCCTACACCATTCTGGGAGCTAATGTATATCACTGAAGATGCAGATGTAGAGGCGATGGTGGAAAATTACATGGACTACATCGAGCATATTGATAGGATTCAAATCCTAGTTCAGTTTGACTAATGACATTAAGTGTCGAGCGAACAAAATGCAATAACATCATTAAGTACGAACTGTGGATTATGTTGTACTATTTCTCTCTAGTTTTGTAATAAGGCAACGACGGACGTCATTGCTTACGCATTTGTTTCTTTTAAGCAAAATGCACACACTATCGAATGCATAATAATACAAAACTCTTATTCTAATAAATGATATCCATCATTGTTTTTTTACAAATACGCACAAAGAAAACAAACATTACGTTACACAACGGTGTGTGCATGTAATACTACATACACACCAAATTTGGAACACAACGGGAATCATTTGGCAGTCCAAACTGTAAGCGCAAAGCAGCACCCGAGTGTAGTTTTTTATTATGCAGTTTTTGCGTTGGGTGGGACTTTGACCATTCTTTTGAATAGGTTGCTGCTGTCCGTTGGCCACCATTTTTTGACACAACGGTGTGTTCATGTAATAATACATACACACCAAATTTGGCATACAACGGGAATCATTTGGCAGTCCAAACTGTAAGCGCAAAGCAGCACCCGAGTGTAGTTTTTTATTATGCAGTTTTTGCGTTGGGTGGGACTTTGACCATTCTTTTGAATAGGTTGCTGCTGTCCGTTGGCCACCATTTTTTGACACAACGGTGTGTGCATGTAATACTACATACACACCAAATTTGGCGCACAACGGGAATCATTTGGCAGTCCAAACTGTAAGCGCAAAGCAGCACCCGAGTGTAGTTTTTTATTATGCAGTTTTTGCGTTGGGTGGGACTTTGACCATTCTTTTGAATAGGTTGCTGCTGTCCGTTGGCCACCATTTTTTGACACAACGATGTGTGCATGTAATACTACATACACACCAAATTTGGCGCACAACGGGAATCATTTGGCAGTCCAAACTGTAAGCGCAAAGCAGCACTCGAGTGCATTTTTGTATTATGCAGTTTTTGCGTTGGTTGGGACTTTGACCATTCTTTTGAATAGGTTGCTGCTGTCCGTTACGGAATTGTACCCGTTGGATAATAGTTGTTGAACTAGCCGTTGGACTATCCGTTGATGTAGCCGTTGGGCGTGTCAGTGACCGTTAAAATTGTCTTATAAAAGGGGGTACTAGTCTCCAGCTTAATCATCCGTAACTACCTACTACCAATATATTTCTACTTCCACCTTCCATATCTAACCCCAAAATTGAGTCTCAAAACGTCCAATGGAGTTTCCTTTCAGTTTGCACGTTAACTATGTACCTATTTTCGGTCGTCATGGTGCACAATTCGAGCGAGGGGTGGGACATAGCCGTATACAAATCATTATGTCATATCCTAATAATCTGCGTACTCTACAACGACGAGTAGTTCGTGCTCTAGAGTCCCTCCTTGGCAGGATAAACATAGCAACAATGGTGTATTTGGGGTGGAGGGCGACTACGAGTGGACCTTCATTCATGTACGAACTGATGCAGCAGTCCGCCGGATGATGGAAAATTATATGGAGTATAATGATTTCATAGAACATATTCCATTACTTATTATCTATGATCCGATTGAGTCCGACGATGATGACTTTCAACAACAAGAGAGAATTTATGAGATGCGGCGTAACGTAATAGGACAGCGAATAGAGAGACAAAGGTTTGGCAATAATTATGTTACTTCTTATTGTGTAATTTGTTTAGAAAACTAGTTAGCGTATCTAGGGAGAAATCCATACAACTAGAACGAAAGTGTATTGCACCTGCAAATAATAAAATACAATACCATAGTGGCAGGATGGTACCTAATTCTAATACCAAATGATATCCGACAATAAATCGTTATTGTTCTCCCTAGATAAGATTCCCCCCCCCCCACTCATATCATTTGATTCCATGGATAAGATTTCCCCCCCAGTCCACTAGTTCAGCAGATAAGATTTCGATGCCTTCCCAAGGGATGACTAATTGATTTCCCTTTCCCATTATCTACTACTCATCTGCTGCCTATAAATACAGCCTTCATTTTCCTTTTCCATTTCACAAATAACTCACAAAAGAGCTTTGTTAATTCAACATTGCATCGTAGTGCACTTCATCTACACCTTTCACCAATGGATATCCCTTGCACCGTGTTTCTTGACGTTGAGCCTACTAACAACGATGAAGGTTTGTATTTTGCAAGAACCTATTCAACTGAAAGTTTTGATTTCGAGATCGACATGGAAATAACATTTTCTGAGTTTGATAACCTTGTTGAGACTCAATTGAAAGAGCGCTACGGTTACTATTGTGTGGTCGAATCAATACTTCATCGATTACTACTTTCCTCCCAGCCACGCCCATTATGGGGGCCACTGCAAATAACACGAGATGTTGACGTTCAACGAATGATTGAACGTTTCGTGTTCAATCAACATTATTATAATAGAGTAGAACTCTATGCCACCATTGTGTTCAAGGAAGATGACCCATCTCATTTACCACCAATGGCTAGGGCTTTGCCGGAAGAGTGTAGTGAAGTTTACCGCTCAGATGATAGCGAAAATACTGATTAGTATGAAGATGGTTCCTATTATGAGGGAGGGTCTTGCATATAGCAAGCACGTAATAGTTGTTGTTAAGTCGTTGTGTAACGTGAAGAGGTACTTTTACTCGTCACTCAATATAACAATGACGGATGTCATTTACTAGAAGTGAAGTTTTATATAAATTACTGGTTGTCTATGTTCCGCATCGTGCATCTTTTTGTAACTCTTGTTTGAAATCCAGGAGCACACGAGATGATGTCCGTTATGGCTAAATTTTTGCAACAATGTTGTGTTGATGTAAGACTACACGCACAACAAATTACATGTAAAACGGATGTCGATTACTTGGTCAAAATAATCATCAAAGTTAGCACCGGCAAGCAGTTTTTAGCATAGCAAAGTCAGTGTATGTTGCCAACTTCTGGGATATTTTCGACACATGAGATGATGTCTGTTGTGGCTAAATTTTTGCAACAATGTTGTGTTGATGTAAGACTACACACACAACAAATTACATGTAAAACGGATGTCGATTACTTGGTCAAAAAAATCATCAAAGTTAGCACCGGCAAGCAGTTTTTAGCATACCAAAGTCAGTGTATGTTGCCTACTTCTGGGATATTTCGCTCATGAGATGAAGTCCGTTGTGGCTAAATTTTTGCAACAATGTTTTTATGTAAGACTACACGCACAACAAATTACATGTGAAACAGATGTCGATTACTTGGTCAAAAAAATAATCAAAGTTAGCACCGGCAAGCAGTTTTTAGCATACCAAAGTCAGTGTATGTTGCCTACTTCTGGGATATTTCGACTCATGAGATGATGTCCGTTGTGGCTAAATTTTTGCAACAATGTTGTGCTGATGTAAGACTACACGCACAACAAATTACATGAAAACGGACGTCGATTACTTGGTCAAAAAATCATCAAAGTTAGCACCGGCAAGCAGTTTTTAGCATACCAAAGTCAGTGTATGTTGCCTACTTTGGGATATTTCGACTCATGAGATGATGTCCGTTGTGGCTAAATTTTTGCAACAATGTTGTGTGATGTAAGACTACACGCACAACAAATTACATGTAAAACGGACGTCGATTACTTGGTCAAAAAAATCATCAAAGTTAGCACCGGCAAGCAGTTTTTAGCATACCAAAGTCAGTGTATTCCAACAAAAGAAATGATATGAGTGCAGAGTTCAAACAGTAACTAATTAATAGACTGAGCGACTCATCCCAACCGCCAGAGCTCTTAAATACTTCTGATGTTTAAAAACAGTAAATAACACAGATTTCCTTGTCCACGTTTTCAGTTGCATCAGTGAACATAAGTAAATAAAATACATTAGTCTCGAACAAAGCACACACTATGTAACAACCTATGGAGGAGAACCGAATGTGAAATCAGCATTATAATATCGGGGTTCCTAGTCCTAGAATTTTGGCCTCTCAACCACATTTGGTTTGCTTGCGTGGTGGGTGGTGTGCTGGATTGATCAGGCTGAATTTGAGAAGGCCCGTCACCTGGATGATGTCAGCAGGTGCGAACGATGGAGCACCCAGTACCCTTGCAGGGCCCTCACCAGGTGTGGGCATGTTTGTCCAGTCCATCTGCCCAAGGTGAAGAGTGGAAGCGTCGTATGTGGTACGGTTGGTCCTGGGTGTGGTGTGGGTGGAGTGGGTGCAGTGGGAGTAGTGGGCACAGTGGGTGCAGTGTGCGACGACCCTGCCCCAGCATCAAACTGTGTCCCGAAATCACGTGGCAACTGACCCACCATCGTATCGACATATGAAGAGGGTACCGGAGCGTACATACCTAGTGTAAGTGTACTTGACACAGGCGGTATGACCGGCCGATATCCGTCCACGTCGGGGTGTCCCGCCTGGTGTGGGTCCGCTGCCTGGTGTGGCTCCTGTGCCTGGTGTGGCTCCTCTGCCTGCTGTGGCACCACTGCCAGACCTAGCTGATTCTCGACCTCCATAGGTTCTGCCAGACGACGCGGCCCTCTTCGTCTTTGACTGTACGGCCGGTTTCTGACTGCTCGGGGAGGAGGGTTGTCGTGTATGACATATGCAGGGTATTGAATGTCCATCATTGGAGGTGCCTGACTTGAGTAGTCCTGCTCAATGTGGCCAACTCTATGGTAGTGGCCGACATCAAGCGTCTGGGAAACCTGGGACGCAAAATCCCTAACACCCTGGTCTACTGGAATTCGCTGCAACTGCTCTAGCGTGCTTGCCTATACATGCATGTCATCGTATCAAGTTAATTACATTTATAATTACAAAAAAAACAACGAACAATTGAATAGATGACACTTACAGTGATCACATTTCGTCTACTCTCCTCGGTATACCAGGCCACCGAGTGCTGTCGATACCAAACCATGTAAGCGCTCCTCAAATCAAGTGGGGTACTCCGCGGTAGCTGTGCAAGTGGAATCTGATACTGCTGTCTTTCCGACCACATACGCAGGTAGTCGCTGAAGATCTCCCACCACCTAGCGTCGGTCCTCCCGGACCTTGTAATAACATGCAGGTAATCACAATCAAGGGGAGGATTCGGTATTGGCTGGTCCACCCCAAACTGTCGCAACACCCGATCAGCCTGATGACCTTCCACCACATTGAAGTGGATGACAAACACACGAACCGCAAATTGCTGAGGATTAGGTGATCTTTCACCATACGGTTGCCAAATCCACTACACATGCACACAATATGTTTATTAGACTTTTATTAGTGAAAAGAACCTACCCAGCAAAAAAAGATCTCACCTCTCTCTGCGTGGGTGGAACGTGCAGCGTGTCTAGGTACGCACGAGCAGAGTGCGAATCAATGTTGCATAACTTCCCATTGTATCTGCAATGAACAAAAAAGTTAGCCAAATATAAGGACTATAACATTAGTAATATAGGGAAAATTAGTTTCAAGCTTTTACCTGTAAGCTAGGGGAAGATCAGGTGGTGGGTCAATCAAGTTTCTCGGACGAAAATGAGGTAGGCGTTCATACGCCCATACAGTCAGCAACTTGCTACAACCATTTATACATGTTGAATCATACTTGGTAGCATTGCACATCTCTCTGTAGAGATGCGCAAGTAAAGCGGAGCCCCAACTTATCGTACCAGCCCTCACAAAGTCTCTAAGGAGTAATAGGTATGCAACATCTACGCATGCTCCATTCGCATTTGGAAACAAAAGGCCACCGAGCATTCGAAGCATGAATGCCCTCGCATGCTGCTCGTGTATGACAGGGTCAAGAAGATGAAAATCTGGGTCAGTCTCCACAAATCTAGAGGCAAGCCAATTTATAGGGATTTGGTTGCCTCTACGGGTGGGTGGTACATCCCCAAGAAGCTCCATGCAGACTGCATTCACATCAGGTATATTCGTCGTAGAACATAATGAGTAGCCATCCACCGGTAGCCCGAACAGGACATGAACATCCTCAAGTGTGATGGTGACCTCACCAAACGGCATAAGAAAAGTGTGCGTCTCTGGACGCCACCTCTCTATCAAAGCACTAACGAGCCCTCTACTTGTGGTAAGTCCCAATGCACAAACTTTGAACAAACCAGCACTCATAATGTATGGCGCAATAGATGCATGAGGGACCTGAGCCTTCCAATTGGATCGGGTTCTTAGGGTACGGTTTCTATAAGGTTCGTACCTCTGAGATATAAAACAATACATTATAAAACAAATAAATTAATAATAATAAAGCTACATTATACTTAACGAATTACATTTATACTTATAAAACTACATTATAAAGCTACATTGTAGTAGCAAGGTTAGATTATCATTATAAATATATGATATAATTAAAAAATTGTACTTATAATTACAAAGATACATTATCGTTAACGAAAATTATATAGATTATTATTATAAAGCTAAATTCTAATTAAATTAACTACATTGTCAATCAAGTCTATATTATAATTATAATGAAGTTAAATTAATAACTATAAAGCTACTTTATACTTAACGAATTACATTTATAATTTAAAAAAACATTATAAAGCTACATTGTAGTAGCAAGGTCAGATTATCATTATAATTTATAATAACAAAGAGACATTATCGTTAACGAAAATTATATAGATTATTATTATAAAGCTACATTCTAATTAAATATACTACATTGTTAATAATTTCTAAATTAAAGTTATAAATAAGATAGATTACAATTACAAAGCTACAATATAACGAATTACATTTATAATTATAAAACAAAATTATAAAGCTACATTCTAATATCAAGGTTAGATTATGATTATAATATACGATATAATTAAGAAATTTAATTTATAATTACATACTACGTTATCGTTAATGAAAAATATATAGATTATTATTATAAAGCTACAATCTAATTAAATAAATGTTTTAGGTTACTCATCTCGACATTCTAATTAAATAAACTACAAAATGTTAATCATGTCTACATTATAATTATAAAAAAATTAGATTACAATTATAAAGCTACAATATAATTAACGACTTACATTTATAATTATAAAACTACATTATAAAGCTACATTCTAGTATCAAGGTTAGACTATCATCATAATATACGATATAAATAACAAATTGTATTTATACTTACAAAGATACATTAACGTTAACGAAAATTATATAGATTATTATTATAAAGCTACATTCTAATTAATAAACTAAATTTTAATCAACTCTATATTATAATTATAAAGAAATTAGATTACAATTATAAAGCTACAATATAATTAACGACTTACATTTATAATTATAAAACTACATTATAAAGCTACATTCTAGTATCAAGGTTAGACTATCATCATAATATACGATATAATTAACAAATTGTATTTATACTTACAAAGATACATTATCGTTAACGAAAATTATAGAGATTATTATAAAGCTACATTCTAATTAAATAAACTACAAAATGTTAATCAACTCTATATTATAATTATAAAGAAATTAGATTACAATTATAAAGCTACAATAAATTAACGACTTACATTTATAATTATAAAACTACATTATAAAGCTACATTCTAGTATCAAGGTTAGACTATCATCATAATATACGATAAAATTAACAAATTGTATTTATACTTACAAAGATACATTAACGTTAACGAAAATTATATAGATTATTATTATAAAGCTACATTCTAATTAAATAAACTAAATTTTTAATCAACTCTATATTATAATTATAAAGAAATTAGATTACAATTATAAAGCTACAATATAATTAACGACTTACATTTATAATTATAAAACTACATTATAAAGCTACATTCTAGTATCAAGCGTAGATTATCATCATAATATACGATATAATTAACAAATTGTATTTATACTTACAAAGATACATTATCGTTAATGAAAAATATATAGATTATTATTATAAAGCTACCTTCTAATTAAATAAACGTTTTGGGTTCCTCATCTCGACATCCTAATTAAATAAACTACAAAATGTTAATCATGTCTACATTATAATTATAAAGAAATTAGATTACAACTATAAAGCTACAATATAATTATTAACCTACATTATAATTAAATAAACTACAATGTTACTCGTAATATTAAATATAATGTTATATTACAATTACAAATCTACAATCTATTTTTACGAAATATAATAAAAATTATAAAGTTACATTGTAATTAAATATAGTACAATGTTAATCATTTCTACATTCTAATTATAAAACTACCATACGATTAACGAAATAAATTTAACATTACAAAACTACATTATAATTTCACCCAAATAATTAACAATCTCTAACACATAATCAATAACTAATTATAAATATAACACAAAGATAAAGTAATTAACACTAAACAAAATTTAAAAAATTATACTAATTCAAAAACAAAAAAAAAACTAACCTCATCTGCAGACGCATAAGCTGCAGAAATATGGGTCGTCTGCAGGCTAAACGGTTGATCCTCGACCGGTCCCTGCGCATCGAACACTTGATAATGCCCCGGATCCATGGTTTGTTCAAAATCAGTTAATCGACAGATGGAGAGGTGGACTAGTTATGGGTGTGGAGGAGAAATACTTGTAAAATATAAATTGGAATGAGTTTTGTGAGGGAGAGGTAAAAAAAAATGGAGGAAATCGTGGTGGAAGAGGAAGAAGAGAATCGGTGAGGAAGAAGAGAATTGGGGAGGAAGAAGAGAAGCGGCGCGGAAGAAGGGCGGAAGAAGATTGAGGAAGAAAGAATGTGGGGCGCGGCGTGTAAGGGAAAGGCGCTAGGTTATACAGATTTGTAATTTGTGAAGGAGACGCACACTGCAAGTCAGTCAGCCAGGAGGCTGACTTCCAGTGTGCGCCTCCTTCACAAATTACAAATCAAAAAAAAAAACGTGCACTAGTGGCGCACAATAGAAGTCATCCTGTTGGCTGACTGGTTTCTATTGTGCGCTTCCCACTCAGCCAAAACAAAAAAACACACCTGCTGTGTAATTACGGTGAAATTCAACCGTGGCTGGGAATTGAGTTGTGAATACAACTCTGGACAGGAAATTTCTCGTGCTTGAGGAACAGGAAGTTGAATATTTAAATGGACCTTAAGACAAAGATACCTATACCCGGAAGAGATAATATCCTCTATGATTACCGAGAAGCGGTCAAGCTTCTGCGTTGCTTTCTGTGCTAATTTGGAGGTTATGGTGAGACCAAGGGACATTGTAGATCCTAGCTCAATATGAGATCCAAGAGAATTCACATTGGGCTATTGTTTTGTTGGGATCAATAACTTAGAGAACGAAAAGCTTATTGTTGATGCTCCAAATTCAGTCCAGCATTCCTTCAGGATGAAGGCTAAAGAGGTAGCGCAAATCGGTGAACCCCGTTAACTAGCACCATTTCCATGGTGAAGATGACGGTAACAGAAAATCGAAGTGTGAAGGAATATGGGTGAGAGTTTGTTAGGCTTGTATAGGAGTTTGTTGGGAGATCTGGGAATCGAAGGATGAGGAAATGTGTGAGGGCGCAGCTTGAGGAAGACGTGAATTGTGTTGATATAGCGAGTGGAATACTGAGGGACAGAGAGAAGTTGTGAGCGTGGAGGCGCCCTGTAGGATGCATGCTACAGGGGCCAGAAGAAAAAGCTGGAATGCAGTGGAGATACTCATCATCATCTCGAGCATCGGTGCAGAAGTGTATCTCCAATCTTGCATGGCAGGGGAAATGATTATCCCCGTCTTCCAAAGCCGCTGGTTAGAGGTAGTCGTGGTAGTCGAGAGGGGCAGCTGCCCAAATTCCTCTCACCGAGGGAGACGAAGGAGCACAAACACGGGTAAACAGAGCACAATCACAAGTAACATTTTTTCATGTGTAAATGAGTAATGGGGTTTTTGTAATGTTAAGTTGGAATAAAGTAGCAGTGTCTAAGTTTTGAATTAAGCTTCACTCAAGCTATGCTTGAACTTGAACTTCCTAGGGTAAAAACTTAACCGCTAAAATATAAGTCGTTTTGGGACATTAAACTAAAGCAAACTAATGCATGGTGTTGGATGAAGCTTGTTAAGCTACAAGATGAAATATGCGACCAAAGTTTAAAGTTTTGAGAGCTTGCTATGACTTGTAAGTATGAATATAAATGAAGTTTATATTTCTTTTTCACCCTGTTGGTCTACAAGTTGGGTAAAAAAAATGATTTGAACCATGTCGCCTTATATTTGTTATATGACATTGAATTGACAATAATGGGCAAACTGGTCAAATTTTACGTCCATGTTCACAACTATTGTTAGTTTTGTGATTAATTCGAGTCTAGAGGGCATCTATTTGTTAACTTTAATTCCTCAACTAAGATGTTCATAAAGGAAACGAACTACTGGGACTTAAGTTTGGCCAAATATGAAGGAATGTATATAAGGCAGTTTTTGCAAGCTAAGAATGAGAAAAGGTCAGTGTGTAAAATTAAAACTTTTGTGTTATGTTGTTGCATTTGTTATATTTTGTATGCCAAGAATTTATAAGTGTTTAGACTTTAGAGGGAATATTGTTTCTCGGTGGGGTTGTATTAGCATAATCAAGTATGATATTAAGACTATATTAGCTTGATTTATGAAGGATTGTTATAGAACTCAATTGTATATGGATAAAAAAACTAGGAAAATATAGAGGTTGGTTTTAGTGGGTTTATGTAGGTCGGTGGGGTGTGAGGTAAGATGGTATGTTTTGTTATGATTGTTTTTTAACAAAATATGATTTATATTTGTCTTTCTCGAAAAAACATATATTAATTTTTCTAAAATAATAGCCGGCAATTGAAAAAAAAAAGAATAATTAGAAATAATGATACGTTAAAAAATAAGAGTGTTTTTATAGTGAAAGTGTTCGTCTTAATTCTTATTGGTCTCGAAAAGAACTAGAGGGGCCTTAAAAGCAATGAAGGAAATTGAATCCACTGATATAATGCAAAATAAATGTGCTCATCTAAAATAACTTGCGTATTCTAGTCAACTCGAATCCGTCCGGAAATAAAAAATGTGTACTCTTGTTAAGGGTGTTAAAATTGGGTTTTGGGTCAGGTTGAGCTTAACTCGAATCGGAATCAAAAATATTTTAGGTCAGCCCGAACCCAACCGGCACCTGTTGCAGGTTGTATTTCTTGACCTCAATTCTACCCACTTATTGTAAAATTTTATTTACTTTTTAGTTTGCAGGTTATTTTTTTCTTGTGGGGTGCGGGTGAAATAAAGGCCTCGTTCTTTCCCTGTCTTGCAAACTTTGTTACTATTAAGCCCACATTAATGTCACCCGATTAAGCCTAGATTAATGTAGTATGCGGTGTTAGGCCGTTCTGTGACTGGCTTTTAATTTTCAAACTCTGGTAAGTAATTACCCACACTACCCCTCTCGATTAGACGTCTCCACAACTTCTCGTGCATGCTCTTCCTTCTTCTTTCTCTGTTTTTCAACTCTTCACTTCACTCCCGCCCTCTTTGCTTCTACCCGAGCTAGGTAAGCTTCCTCCTCTCTTCTCCTTCCTTTTTCTTGCTTCCTGTTTGTTTGTTGTCTTCCCTGTACGCACTTGGCTAGTCATCGATTTTTATGTTGTCATATTCCCTATCTCGTGCTTGCTGAAGCTTTTTGCTACGTAGATCATCACCGGAATCAAAAACAACCTCAAACATGTACTCCAGTTGCAGCGTAAGTACATATGTCATCGTGGTTCACAAGGATATGTAGATATTACTTCCGATTGTTTGCTAATCTCTCATTTTGTTCATCTGGTTTTTGCGAAATCAAAATATCTTCATCTCTGATACTCCATGCTTAATGAACTGGTTTACATATGAAAGTTTAAACATTATCGCATGCAATTACAAATCATTGTCTACAGTTGAGCTTGGTTGAACACTCTGGATTTATCCCTCCCTGCAGATGTATATGTTTATGTTGATCTTAGCATAGTCATAAACAAGTATGTGAATGATCCTACCCTCTAGTGTGCCAAAAGGAATGGTTGGTAGATCTTATTTTTAGGGTTTTATCTACTTAATGGCATACAAACCTAAAAACAGAAGATGATTGGACAACCTTGGCAAATAATTGCACTAAACAACCGCAACTATTGTGGTTTATGTGAATCAATAATCATTTTATGTGTCATTGTGCAATCCTCTTCAACTGGTAGAACTATTAACCAGTTGAACACTACTTACATCAACTATGATCACCAACTACTGTGTATGCTGCTTATTCTAACACAGTTGAAAATTTTGGGCGTTTATTCTTCAATTTCAACACTTGTGGTTTCTTCAAGTGGGGGGATACTGTTAACAGACCAATCACTAGAAGAATGTTGGAGAACAGGGCAACATCAACTATGATAGTTGATTTAGACAAATTAACCAAGCTAATTAATCTGGTTGAAAAGGACAACGAAACAACTGAATTTTTAAAGCAAAGGTCCTAGAAAGTGCAATAAAAGTTGACAATATTGAAGCACCCTTGCTTAAGTTGGAGAAGTCCCAATTGGATCTCAACACTATGATTTCCAAGATGGTGTACCTGCTATGAGCTTTGCTATTTATTGTAGTAGCATTGTCAATTGTTAAGTGGTTGGATGCCAAAATCTGCACTTTGTTATGTCTACTTGTGTTGTAATAGTTTAAACAACAAGCGTCAGATGTACTTGTCAATCTAGTGTTGTATTAGGAATTTGGTTTATGGTTGTAACCGTCTTTAAGTTGTGCTAATTATGTAACCTATGAATGTATGTATTGTTTCCTTTTGGTTTGAGGTTATATAATTTGTTTTGTTTTAACAATGTCGAGCTTAATTGGTTGTTGGTTTATTAGTTAACATTACACAACTCCATTTGAAACCACAAAAATTCTATTGCATGAGGTCAACTATTGCCAGAGGATGATCATATGACCATGTTGGGATCAACGTCATCAACTATGTCTGTCAAACTAGAGAGTGATACAATCGACAGGTAATAAACAATCCCTGCAATCGAGTGCTTATTTTAATGTGTATTCATCATAGCACTTTCATTATTTGATTCTTAGACTATGATTTTGTATGTAGTAGTCAAGGGGGTAAAAACTCTCCACCAACGCACATGTATAGCATACACGACTTGAGCATGTCGCCACCAACATAGATATTGTACATCGACGAGGTTGAAGTGATATACGTTGATGATTCGGGGGAGAAAAAGGTAAAAAAAACCTTCACCATGCCATGAAGAAACCCCTGGACTAGTGATGGTTAAACCAGTTAAGAAGTCTTCAAGGAGCTTTGGTTTTAGCCCTTTCTGCTAACACCTCCGGTGAGGGTTGTATCCGCAACCCCATGGAATGTTCTATAAAGAGAAGACTCCTAGAATGTCCTTTCCCACTAGACATGTTTACCTTCCCGTTGGACCCCTACAAAACATTAATAAAGATCAAGCAGGAAGAAGAAAGAATATCATTAAAGAGAAACTAAGTTGAAAGTTGATATGCCAACAACATCAAGCTCTTTGTCTAGAGACTATGGATAAGTGTTTTAACAATTAAAGTCATCTACAACATTCTCAAAGTGTATATCGGCTTTTTGTACAAAAACTGCTCTTTTTGGTTAGAATATGAAAGCAGTTACTGTTCTTTGGGTTTAGATGTTTTCAAAAATGATGAACAAATCTGTATTAGGCCGACGTATGGTTTAAGCACCATTTTGGTATCATTATTGGAACAATTGTTAAACTACTGCATTTGTAGCGCAATTCCATAATCGAATGAAATTTCAGGATCTTTTGATTGATCTACATACATAAGAGAAGTCTTCTTGGAAATGTTGTGATTTGTAGACTTTGATAATAACTATGATTGTTGCTTCAGTGTCATGATGATCAAACCGGATGTAGTATGTATATGCTGCAATGGTAATTGTTCCTGCAACCTTGTGCACTTTTGTACTTAAGTGGATGTGTAGACACCAAAAATTCTCACCCCATTATTTCATGACTTTTCAAAAGAAAATATTTCAAAACCTCGTAGACTTACTCTGCGTTTCTATTACAACACATTACCGTTTTTGAGAACTTCTTCAATTCAAGCTCCTTCCTATTCTATTACCCCACGTTTTAGTATTGAATACATTTGATAGCCTAACTGATTAATGTGATGGACAATTGTCTTTTATCTCACATGCTCCCCTTACCAGTCCCTGGTCGGATCAGACACAAAGGAGAACCAGGCCTAGGCCCATCACCCTTCCACCACACCAGCCCAGAACTGGAAACTGAAATAAACCCTAGCCCACTCATTGAACAGCCGTCACTCACTCTCTTGGCTGCTCTCTCAGTCGGCTGCCTCCTTCTTTCTCTTCGTTGGTAATTTTGCAACTAAAAAACCGGCGACCCAGGAGCATGGATGCTCCCTCCATCGTCATTCTCTTCATCAAAAAAAAAATTGATTCTCTTCTTCCTGACCAAATACAAACTCGGCCCTGTTTTCATTCTCGCCGGTCTTCACTGATGTCGATTTTGCAACCCAAAAAAATAACTGGTTGAACAAGAATATGCTCTTGCCTCCTTCATTCTCTTAAATCCCGGTAGTTTTTGCAAATCAGAGGGCGATTGACGAACATACAAGCTCAGAACCTCCTGCATTCTTCTTTTCACTCACAATTTATTCACATGTCAACTGGCGAGAGCAAGAACATTCAGGCTCTGCCCTCTCTTCACCTTTTGCTCACGGTAACATTGTCAACCCAAGCTGGCGAAGACAAGAAACATACATACTGCTTGCGTCTTCTTCGTTGTGTTCCCTCTGAAAACAAAGAAAATCCAGATTGCACCTCTCCATTACTCTTTTGGATTGGATTTGATTTGAATGCCACTTTTCTTTTATGAATTTGATGATTATCGGCTGGCTAGAGAGCTCGTATTGTGTATCCTTTTATTTTCTTTTTCCCTCTGAATCGTGACTTGTTTCTTCTCGGTTAATGTTGGTTAAATCCTTGGTGGTGAAACCTATT
Organism: Limonium bicolor; assembly: GCA_023374045.1. Classification (NCBI taxonomy): domain Eukaryota; kingdom Viridiplantae; phylum Streptophyta; class Magnoliopsida; order Caryophyllales; family Plumbaginaceae; genus Limonium; species Limonium bicolor. The sequence goes on from CM041776.1 coordinate 441,064,415, forward strand.
TCCGCTGATGACCGGCTCTCTCATCACCATGCTCTGATTGTGACGCTGGGAGTTTGTCCGTGTTCTTGTCCTCTTCGGATTCAATCATCGGTGGGTTAGTGCCAGAGGTACACGCACAGTGGATCGGACATGATTTGAGGTCTGCAACCGTGGGCTGTTTGAAATTGACCTTCAACTGTGAAAACTAATTATGTTGTTGGATTTTGAGCTTCATGACGGGTCCTTATGGGTCCTTTTGTGCACTGATGTCAGTTTTAGAATTACATTGCTTCTAGCTATACATTTGCTCCTGTGCTTATCGATTTTGGTTTGGAGTTGAATCTGATTCAAAGCGTTTGATTATTACTGTCGGCTATCATATTTAACCTGCTCACTACTTTACTTTATGCCATGATCGAGGTATGTACAAAATCGATGGAACTTGGGCTGGACTTTCTCTGCTTGGAATTGATTTTGGGCCCAACAATTCGACCATGTGGATATGCTTCGGGCTTGGTATTGCCTCATGGGTTTGAAAACCCCATCGGTTTGCCTTCTTATTGTACATGTGCAATCAATTGGGTTTGGGCTGGACTTGATTGGATGAGCTTTATGATTGTTTTGCTTCCTCATGGTGCAATTGGCTATCACCTACGCAACCTATGCGTGTGGCTTCCGTTCCTGTAGACTTATTTTGCTGCAGGCTATGATGTTTTCGCACTGCAAAAATTCTCTCAGGCGTTATCATTGATGATTCATTTTTCCAGTCTATATACATCTGTAAGTATCGTAATGAGCTTCTTGTGTCTTTCTGTTTCGGTTAAGTGCTGAGAAGAGGCTGATCATCGTTTCCATTGTTGAGGGAGCTGCAATATCTGTCCATTTCACATTCAAATGTTCTGATCAGAGTGAGCCACAAATCTGGTTTGTCATTTCATATTCGTACTTGATTCGGAAATCATATTATGCTCAGCCTTTGTGCTATCTGTTTCCTTTGATTGGTTTCTGATTTTTGCTCTTGGCTGAAGTACTGAGGGACATAAATGGGGTTTGATGTACTCGCCTGAAACTTGGTTTGGCATTGTGCTATTTGCTTGTTTTAGGCCAAACTTCTGCCATATAATTTGGTTCTGATAGCTGATCACTCATAAGGCCATTGATGATTACTTTTGGTGGTTTGCTCCTTGTGTTATTTTCTTAATTCAGGCAGGAATTTGCTGTCTAATTCGGTTCAGAAAGCCGATTACTCTTGGACTCATTATTGTTTGATCTGGTCACTGGGCCCCTATACTATCAATTTTAAGTGATTCTTTCCCTTGTCACTTCTCTCTCGCTGGTGAGATATGGGTTGGCTAGGCTCGGGATTGACCTTATCCTTTTTTGATGGACCCCGCTGACGGACCTTGGGTCTGTAGCATTCCTTTGGGTGCATAAATGCTATCGGTCAACTATTATGATCATACCTTGATCAATTTCTTCGCCCCTTGAACATTATAACAATTTGGAAATTATTCAATTCTAGCATGCTTGTTATTGTCCCCCTGCTGATTGTCCTTGCTCTGTGATTTGACTGAGGTACATACGTAATGGATTGGACATGAATTAATGTCCTGGACTGCTTGGAAAGACTTTGGGCATGGCATGCAAACTGAGTTTACAGCAGCAGATCGCTGCATCACGATTGCTTATGGGGTTGGAAATTGCATCGGTCAGTTATTTCTGATCATGACTTGATGATCTGCTTAAAAATTTGCCCCTTGCGCATGATGTATTTAATTTGGAAATTCTACTCGGTGGCTTTTATTAACCTGTTGTCATGCTGATAAAATCCTTACCCAGTTGATGTTTGCAATTAATTCGGTGTTATTGATATGTCGGCCTTGTGATAACCAGTTCTTCTCCGGCTGAATGATTTTTATTCGGAGGCCAAGATTTACTGGTGCTGTGTTTTGTTGTTGGGTCTGGACGGTTAGATCAAAATATTCATTTGGGCCCTCCCCCTTTCCGGCCTTTGGGGATTGAGGCTCATATTGCCCTGTCCAGGTGTTTGTTGACACTCGTTTGCTAATGGTTACTCTTTGGAATTTGATTTGGGCAGACTGCTCTTTAGTCCCTTGGCATAAATCTGATGGTGTGGTATTTGTATTCATTATGTTCCTCGCTACACATATCTACCCTGATTGCTCCTGTCACTTTGTTTCATGTTCTACTGAGGTACACATATGTTCAACTGTAAGTTGCTCCTGCTTTGCTTGTGTTGCGCTGCGCTTCACTTGGATTCCACGTCTGTGCTACGATGCACTTTGGGCTTATACTTCATAATGGTTGTGAAATCCTCTAATCGCCTTTGATATTAATTGCCCTCTTTTGTGTTGCGGTTGATTTGGAAATCTGCTACAAACAGCACTGCTTGTCTGCACATTTTTTGTTGTCGGGGAATTACTTACTTCTGGTGTTATTAAGGCTGTGGCGGCTCATCGTATTGATCTATTGTTGCTTACAGCTCTGTCACTTGGCCCTTTGTGTATTTATTTCGGTATAAAACTCATGTCACCTGATGCTGTTTATGTGATACGATTTGCTTACTACCTTCGGTTTCATGTTGGACCGAGGTACGAATACTTTGGGCGGAAGCTTACGCGCATGGGTTTGCTTGAACCTTGGACTGAGGTGCAATTACAATCGACTGGCTTTTTGCTTTGACTTGTACACGTGGGCTGGCTGGAATGACCTCGGGTTATGCTGATGCGTTTGGGCTTGATGTTTCTTCATTGGGTTTGGAAAATTCTATCTTTCTACTTTTACTATTAATTCAACCAATTGCCCCTTGCGCATTGACTTGGTTTGGAAACTGATTTGATACTAGCAGCTATTGTCCCTCTCGCGCTTAGATAAGAACATAGATGGGGTGATAGTTGCCCTCATGCTATAATTGTTAAGACAAATCGTTCGTTGGCTGGTTGGTCTTTATTAATTCTCCAGCTTAGAGGGAAATGATATAAATCCTTCTAGGTATGATCCCACATGACTCACAACTTTATCTCTTTGATACTACACTTCGGTTTGAGTCATAATCTAAGATGTTGAATTAATCTGCGTAGCAACCCCAATGTTTGATTTATCTTACAATTCATAGCATTTGCTGGCAGCTTGAAACTCTTTTCTATGTTATCGGTTGGGGTGTGGGAGATGATTAGATTGCCCCCTTTCCTCCCATTGAGAGGGGCCGTATGATCCCATTGCACACACCCCAACCTCCCTCCGTTCTCTGACTGATGTATCTTGCCTCTCTCGGTTGTATTATTTGACATGTACATATTGCTTGAGGAATGAGGTTGTATTATTTGACATGTACATATTGCTTGAGGAATGAGGTTGTATTATTTGACATGTACACATTGCTTGAGGAATGAGGAACTGTTTGTGGACTAACGAGCTGGACTTTGGCTAGGACTACCGGGGCTCTCCTTTCAAACGCGAAAAACGGTTGGTGTACCTCTTCGGATCCCTATCAGCTCGAGTGAGGCGGCGTCGATGCGACCCCCCATAGCAGCTCTCTGTTTACAAATAAAATTGTGTTTATTTTTGTATTCATTTGTTTATTGTTCTTAATTATTTTGTAATCTTAGGATTCATTCATTCCTGTAAATATCACCATTTGGGTTTGACAATGAGTTGATTCGTGACTGTTGAGCGCATTTCATAGTGGATTAACGTCTTTTTTGTTATTACTATTCGAGTCACTGTTGGCCAGGTCTGAGGGTAAAAGGCTCATAAGTCTATTCTTAGAATCGATTGTTTATGATACCATATTCACATTCGGGTTTAAACTCAAAAGTCTTATTTGCTTGTTGTATATGCGAATCTACTCTCTGGTGGGCTCTGTTTCTTAATCATCAATTTATTTGTTGTCTTGTCCATTGCAATGCTCCTGGGTTTAATGATTTGATTCGAGACGGTCAATTGAGGGCCTACGATCTCATTATGTCGTGCTCGGTGTAGGAATTACTCATACCTTGGTTTCATGTTTTTACCGAGGTACATGCAAAACGGATGAGACTTGAGCACGACTTGCTTGGCTTGGAGTTTACCGTGGACCTTTTGCTAATGAACCATGTTGTTGGTTTTGGGGGCTTGCAAAGACGGGATTATGAACATTTGACTGCGGATTCGACTTTGTCTTATGTTTGATTAAGTAATGAACCGGGGGCAGGCCACCCCGTAGGTTGGTTTCCTATCACTTACACCTCTTCTTGATCATGACCAACATGTTTACATTTCTAGTATCACTGTTTGCTCCCTGTATATAGATTCGATTTGAGAAATTGAGTCAAAGCATGATTCTAGTTTGATCTTCACTCGGGACCAACTCATTTAATTGCCAAATCTTCCTTCAGTATGTTATCTCTAGTTGATTTACTCGTGACATTGTTATGATCCTCATTTGGGTCATTTTTAGAAAGTCCATAGGACAAACATTAGGGTAGCGGATGTCCCCCACGCTTAGTAAATCATTGGTGGTGGTGACACCCTATACACAAACCACATCTTTAAAGCCCAAAGTCCTTGTAATTTACAACCATACGAGCCCTTTGTAAATTCATACTCATCTGTTCAAAACAAATCCTCTCATACCCCAAAACCAGATACTTTTCATGAATTGTTCGAAGTCAAACCTCTCCACACCCTAACATCAAATACTCTCCCTACACTCATCAAATACACCTCAACCTCCAAAGACATTCGAAATACTTCCAAAAGTTTCAAGACCAAACACAAACTTCACCCAAACTCCAATTGTCTCATAGATTCAAGTCATCTTCCAACCTCAATTTCAAGGCCCATTTCAAAGCCTAAATTTGAGGCCCATTTCAAAGCTCAATTCGAGACCCATTTCAAGGTCCCAATTCGGCCCAACTTCTAAGGCCCATTTCAAAGCCCATTTCGAGGCCCAATCCAAGGCCCAGTTTGAGGCCCAATCCGAAGCCCATTTCAAGGACCGTTTCAAGGCCCATTTCAAAGCCTATTTTGAGGCCCATTTGTAAATTCCAATTCAGCCCAAATTCAACCCGACTTGTAAATTCCAATTCGATTCAAATTCATTCAATTCCAATTCAACTTCAATTTCAATTCAATTCCAATTTCCCTTAAACTCAGAATGTCTCACAGACCTGAGCGTCTCACAGACTTTGTTATTCTAATGATTCGAATATCTCACAGACCAGAGCATCTCATAGACCCGAGTGTCCCACAGATCCGAGTGTCTCACAGATTTCGACATCTCAAGATTTCAAACGTCTCATAGACCCGAGCGTCTCACAGACTACAACACCCCACATCAATCAAAATGCCATTTTTCACTCAGCCATCTCACCTCCAAACAACACCGTATTGTCTCACAGACTCGAGCGTCTCACAGACTTTGTCATTCCAATGATTCGAATGTCTCACAGACCTGAGCATCTCACAGACCCGAGCGTCTCACAGACTCGAGCGTCTCACCGACTTCGACATCTCAGGGTTTCAAACGTCTTACAGACCCGAGTGTCTCACAGACTAACATTCAAAACCCAAAAACTTCTTGAACTCCAAATTCCTTAAAAGCTCGAATCCCTAAAAACTCTTCAAAAACTCCCAAAACCTAAAAAGCCGTGAACTACGTAAGGTCTGATCTCAACATGGAGTTGAGTACGTAGGCAGCCCATCTAGGGTGCGACCCATTCCAAACAAAAAACCATTTTCCCCTTCTGAGGTGGCTCTTATATCTCTCAAAACACTCAAACCTTCTTCGGTTCCCATAAACTTCAAACCATCAGACACTAAGTCTTGCTTATTCACTCAACCTCAGACTTTTCCCAATTCTCATTCTACACTCATCCGAATTCACCCATCCCTTTTCTGGGTGCTAGCCTGACAGAAAAACTCACCTCATCCACTCTTTTCTCTCTCTGTCCTAATCCTATCCTTTGGCTTTAAATTGAATCTCTCTAAAAAGGTTTTGAAAGAAGACAATCCTGACAATTGGAGACCGAGGTTTCCTCGGGCACCAATCCAAAGTCGTGGTCGTTGCCACTTCTGAGGGGTGTAACCCAGTGCGAATCCAACATAGAATCTCTGTAAATGACCAGATAAGTCCTATCCATAGGCAACAATCTCAGAGTCAACTAACAGTTCTTAGAACCCTGCTCCTCCCTTCCTAGTTCTTTAGGTCAAACTAGGTGGCGACTCTAGTCAATTCCGCCTTATAGAGGCATAAGTCCGCGTGGAGCCCATCGAGAGCGGGTGTAGTGCACACTTGCACTCCCCTTCATGCTTTCTGGGAAAGACGGACGATTTAGTAGGTATTTGAGGGATGCCAGAATAACGGGTTCTCACCCCCCACAGAATGGCATTTTCTAGGACCTCGGCTTTTTAGTCAGATCATATTTATATAGACCCCCCCCTTATACCGAAAAATCACCCTCCACAGGATGCACCTTCTGTTATGCCAAATAGAACATTGTGTCTGCTGGAGCTTTATGAAAATTTACAGTTTAGTTCCACGGTTATGAGAGAACCATAACGTTAACTCAAAGGTTGGACGTTCTGAGATAAATAAGCACATTGACATTAACTAATACGCTTGCATATAATTTACGAGAAGGTTACAATATCTTAAACTCCAAACACTCTATAACTGCCAACACAGAGTGGAACTACTTTGTCAAAAGAGTAAACTATTACATATTACCATAAGAGTTACATTGCAAATGTTGTCATACAACATCATACCAATAACAAAACCTACAATGTGTCAAAGCAACAACTTGAGTTTTTATATAGCATCTTTGCATAATTTTGTCATAGTATAGCAAATGTAAACACACATTGATGTAATGGTAAATAGTTGTTGTCCCTTTCCTGCCAAGCATCTGTCTAGTTATGTAATTTTTTAGTCTAACCATGTTCTGGTTCCCATTTTAAGATGACGTGGTGCTGCTTTTCAGGACATCTTCCAGTAGTAGATGGATCTACTTGAGTATCTTCCTCTTGTGGGACAAAGTTTGGGGCATAATCAATAAGATTGAAGCAAGGATCACCAAACTTGCTCATCTCAACAAAGTTATGCAGTGCAAAACAAACATTAATTATTTGCATTTGTTTCAATAATGGATGGCTTGGGTATTCATCAAAATCTGCTAGCGCGCCATCAGTACTCCAAATGATCTTTCTATGGCATAACGTAGAGATGAATGACACTGGTTGAAGATTTCTCTACCATCTCTCAGATTTTCAGCTCTAATTTCATATTGGTGATATCTAACTTTGGTATGAGGTGTCATTAACCCTTCCCGATTTGGATAACCCTTGTCGCCTAGATAATACTTACCTATAACAATGCAATACAAAAGTTTATGCTTTATTTATATTGGAAACCTTTATGATCATATTTTTAAATATTGGACTATTAAATAAATGGCTACATACCAAATGGTGGGTTTGGAAAGTTTTTAGATGCTTCATTGATATAATTCATGTAAGCTCTTGTGTCATGGACAGATCCTTCCCATCCAGCACATACAAAGATGAACAATAAATCAAAATCATAGACGACTAGCACATTTGTACTTGTAGCACCCTTTCTATTAATAAACCGAACTTTTTCCTTCTCGGGCACCGTAAATCGACATGGAAACCATCTAAAGCCCCAATATTGTTCTGAGTTTTTAAAATTTTAATCACAACACTTATTAAAAGATGAATTATGTTAAATCAAAGTAAGTAGGAAAGAATATACTTCAACATAACAACATGATCAAATACCTGAAAGTAGGGAAAGTATTTGCTGCTATCAATAATATGCTTTGGAGTTGTACGAAAAAGGGGATCCTTTGGTTTGACAATGTCTTTACCTAGGCGCCTCACAACGAGCAAATATATCACCAAAATGTGTAGATATGTATGAGCCTGAGTGTTGAAAGCATTCCATCGTATCTATGTTTGCACATCTGTGGCTTAAAGTCCTCAAGAACCAAGCTACTTCTTCCTTCACTAATATGAAAGCTCTATTGTTGATGAAGTACTTGTATTCTAGCATGTGACATAATGACATAAAGGTGTCCCGTTTCATTCTTAAAGCAATGAAACGAAGAATTTAATGACCTTCAAGCAACTCATTTATCAAATTACTACCACTCATTGACAAAGTTTTCATACGAATCCTAATGGGGACGGTAATTATGCTTGTAAAGATCTGAATGTATTCAAGAGGCTCATCTTCAATTCTATTAAGTGTAAGCAGATTGCCTTGCATAGTTGTCTTAGCTGTTGGGGGTCATCAACAATTTCATCAAGGATTATGCATAGATGCTAAGTAAGTTGATCATTTGGACCTTTTCACCCTACTGATAAATACAAGTGTCACATCCAAGTGTGTAACACCCCAACTACTAATCACATAATTAACGCTTAACCTTACTGGTCAACTTCGATAAGTTCACAACAGATATCTACCGCATCAATCACCCACGTGACTGACAAGGCCTATTTGTCACAAAAGCTATGGTCTGATAGACTGTATAAAATCTGACTTAAATACTTCATCACATACATTACCGAGTTCATTCTAATATCCAAAACCAATATACAAGTTCAATTCCCCACTTCACCTACATGTACACATGAGTATATAAAACGCCCAAAAGTATTCAACCCCCAAAGTATCCAAAATGTAACTACCCTGTCCTACACTCCGACCGGGTCACATCTTCAATCATGTACCTGAAATGGCTTGGCCACAACGGGCTCAACACAACTGCTGAGTATGATAACGTGAATCCCATGGCTACCGGGCTACCCACAACTAATTTGTCAAGTGAACATGCGATGGATTATTATACAAATAACATAATGAAATACAATAAACACTCAACATGTTGCATGAATTCACAAGTACACAATTAATACATCACATCACAAACAAGAGTAGAAATACCAGATACAATGAATTAGTACTCTATTTATTCCTAGGTCTTGAGATGTTAATTGGGATCTCGATTTTGACCTTAACTTATGTATTCTCATACAATCCTCACCATGGGATTGTTCGTCGTCATAGTTAATAATTAACTACACTCGGGTATGTATGAACCCTAGTAGATGAGTACTGAATTCTTAAATGAAGTAAACCTTTGTCAAGGAGGTTTCAATCCTCGTTCTATATCAATGTGCCGTAGGACGATTGAAGTCAATCACTGACTCAAGGCAACCAATATTTAATCATCGTTCTTTAGCAATGCGCCAATGGACGATCGGAGTCAATCACTGACTCAAGGCTGACCATATCCGAAGACAATAGTCCTTGGAAGTGGATATAATGCACATACCATCCTCCTATAATCTCAATGCATGCGGGCCAGTACTTCCTGGACTCCTTGCTCCCCCTAGTAAACCAAGTTCGCTAGAAGTATCTATGGGATGTTTGTCCTACTCCTAGTGTGTTAGTTCGAGTCATCTCGGTTTCGGATGTAGACTAAGTATTCAGGGAGTTAGTGAGACATTCTTGTATGATTTCCACTTTAGTTAAGTTCGTATACTTAATCCTATTGGATTCTCTAACTGTCATCATATGTTCCTTATGTGCGTTTTTATTACTATCTTCGAAGTTAGTAGCACATCACAAGTACGCAAGGTTAGATAGATACGAAACATAGAAAAACACAATAATTCATATTTCATGCAATTATCTTATTGGCCATTCAAGTAAACACCACTACTACAGGAATAGTCCATTCCAACACTTCAATAACAACACACATAATTCATAACACTTTTTTCAAAAGTAAGAAAAATAAGTTTTGTAACACTACCATCACTTTTTATATTAGTGTTGGGACTTAAGTACTATGTGTAGCAAATTTACTTCTTTGAAAAAGGCAAACAAAAGAAATTAACTCTCGTACTGGAAGTTTTCAAAAAAAAAACTCTGGTACTGGAAAAAGGCAAACAAAGAGACTCTCGTACTATACTACATCTCGAATGCTAGGGTTATCTCTACTCATCTACAACTCATTTACCACTCACCTCCTCTCTCTTGTATCATCCTGGAATTGACACAAGCCAGCGCCGAAATGCTTTGCAGCATCCGCGGGGATGCTTCGTCCGTCCTGAAAGCAACTACAAATTGTGAGTATTTCGTCATCTGCTTCACTCTCTTGGTAATTAGTCTTACCTTTGTTAATTTGTATACTGTCAGTTCGAAACTCTCACCGACTCTCTATTGTTAATCTGTTGGGATTAACAATTTTCGTAACCATTTTTGTATTTCGTCCTTCTGCTTTGTTGGTCTTTCACACGTCATATTCTTACCGACTACATTCCAAAGTATGTGAGCTTTGGTTTAGCCTCTTCTCGAAGGATTTGAACTTTCCCACAGACTTTTGTATCTCACTTGTATGTATATGCACGGGAAGGTAATAAACTGTATGTGCCACTGTATGCAGTTGGATTTAACATATATGATCTGCAAATTTTAAAGGTACCGGTGAACCAACTCAATTGAAATAGTATTGGCAGGTTTTGTCTCCATACATGATAAATTTCCCAAGCAATTAGGGATAATGAGCCCGAAGAGACTCAGTCTCAAAATTTTGTACCGTGATCTTCTATACAGAAATGGTCAGTATACTGAAATGTTAGCTCTTCTTGTCTTTGTCGAGTTTAACATGGATTTGATTTTGATTTTATTGTCATTGTATATTTTTTTCTTTCTCACATGTTCTTTTTATATATATGGATATTTGTATGATTATATTGGTAGCTGAGAGTTCAAACCTGTTGCAGTTTTTTTTCTTAACCCATCTTATTTGTTTTCGCTTGTACTTGCAGGTAACTGATTGTAAGCATGAGTTTCATCTACGGTGCATCCTTGAATGGTAATTCCCTCTAATTTCTACACTATCCACTTTCCCGCATCCTAGTATCTCAAGTTTTCAGACTTTATCTGTACTTATTTTCTAAACTCTGTCAATTCTTGGGCTTCATATTATCTGTTGAGCATGTTAGACTAACTTAGTGAACAGTGTTGCTCACTTAAGAAAGCTTGTCAATCTGGTGAGTTATGTCTCATTTGTTGGACGCAGTAACATTGGGATGTTGTATCATGTTAATGCTACTTGCCACATAGTTTATACGTTCTAGTATTTTGCTGAGTATTGCTACTTATAGGAAGTTTCATCCATGTACGGAATGATCAAAACAGTAGCTTAAAATCATATTGACTTTGTATTAACTGTATTCAGGTGATGTTTTTTGGGAAATGACATTCAATTTTGGAAATACTTGAATACTTTGCAAGTGCCTTTAATAGTCTCCAGCGGAATTAGTGGTGCAAGTTACAATACAAGCACTTACAACACTGTAAATCGACCACTAGATGGGCGCTATATTGATGTCTCAAGCCCTAAAAACTTCTATCTCACTTGGGGACCTGGCCAAGTAATCCTCTTGCTCTAAGAGTAATCTTCTATGTTTATCATTAATTATGTGAGCCATTTTCTCATTATGTTGAGTGTTGTTTGACAAGCGGGATTCTTTTTGTAATATGTTATTAATGAACTCTGGCCTTTTGCTTCGTAGATGATGATAAAAGAATTTTCTATACTGTCTAAATATTCCCTTTTGTAGAACATCGAAACTTGCGTATTGCTAAAATTTCTATAATGTGTTTCAGTAGTTGTTTGTAAGCTGGGAATCGTATACTTCCCTGTTTTTATTGTTTGTAGAATATGGTATTTGTCTCAGTGAGAATTACTTCGTTCTAGCAGCATAAATTTTGGTAAACAGGCTGTATGCGGGATGAATGTAATCTTTTACACTGGTTGTTAAAGATTTACTGAACTCGCTCTAGCCTTTGACTTGTGTTCTCATTGTTCATCAATATAATGTGTGTGTGTGTGGTTGCATTTTTCCTCGCCTGAACATATAATACTGATGTTATGTTATGTCATTCTTTACCTGAACAAATTAATCTTTGATTTCTCATGTATAGTATGTCATTCTTAACTTGAACAGATTAAGGATGCTGATTCCCACAATATCCCAAAATCTCTGACTATGTATTTCTTCATGTTCGGTATTTACAGTATTTGGAAGTACATTTTCTACCATTCTCCCTACTTGATCTTCTATTAGCATATACTATTGCTAGCAAATTGTACCAAGTCTCAAAATATTCACTAGTAGAAAAAATGTTTTTAATGACGGCGTTTAAACCACGGTTAAATGGAAAACCGTGGTTTAAAGTTTATAAACCACGGTTCTAATAGAAATCGTCGTTTAAGGTGCATACAAGAGCGCATATACCACGGTTTTTCCGGAACCGTCGTATATAGGTTAGTTTTATACCACGGTTTTCAGGGCAACCGTGGTATATAGTACATGCCGAAGTCAATATACCACGGTTCTTGGAGAACCGTCGTATATAGGGTTTCTATATACCACGGTTTCTATCAAAACTGTCATTTTTAGTCGTGGTCAAAAAATTTTATATGACGGTTCCTTGTTAGAACCGTGGTATATAGTCTACGCGGGAATTCAAATTTTCGCCGAAAATGAACGCGGCTCTTCACTTTCTCTATTATATATATTTTCTCCTCACTCTTACAACCTAATGCTCACTCGGCTTCTTCTCTTCTCTTCTTCTCTTCTTATCTTCTTCTCTTTCTTCTTCTTCTCTTCTCTTCTTGATTCTTCTCATTTTCTTTCTCTTCTATTCTTCTATTCCTTCTTCTTCTTCTCTTCTTCTTCTTCTTCTGACGCGCGACCTCTGTAATTTTTTCAACCCACCGGCGAACATGCATGCTCTTCGCCATACTGGAAAACAAGGAACACATGTTGCGCCTCTGTAATTTTTGCAAACCAAACCGGCGAACAAGATATGCTCTGCGCCTCTGTAATAAATGCCCGCGAACAATGTTTTTCACGGTAATTTTGTGCAACCCTAACCGGCGCATCGCCCGCTCTCTCATCTCTTTCACGGTAATTTTGCCAACCTACCGACGAACAAGGAACATAATGTAAACATCACTCATTAGTTAGCAACCCTAATACACAAACAAGTAACATACATGTTCTGGCCTTTCATTCTCTTCTGTTTGCGCTCTCTGTTGAGAAAATATCGGAGGCGGGGCGGCGCTAAAGCACCGGCGAATTGGAAAAAAAATCGCAGACTATAAACCACGGTCTACATATAACCGTGGTTATGTTGATTTCTATAGACTTTATACCATGGTTTTAAGTAAAACCGTCATTTATAATGCACTATATACCACGGTTCAGACTCACAACCGTGGTATAAAGTCAGTGAATGTTCGCGGGAGAGAAGGGTTCTTAAACGACGGTTTCGAGAAACCGTGGTTTTTCGCTCACTTTAAACACGGTTACGAACCGTGGTATATCTCAATTTGTGAATATACGACGCGAGCATAAACCACGGTTCCTAACCGTGGTATATAGGCCAAATAACCGTGGTCAAAAACATTTTTTCCACTAGTGATTGGTTTATGGTCAGGTGCTTGTGTATATAGCTGAAACATCAACTCCTGGCTTGAGAGGAAGACTTGAGCAGCAAATCAGGTGCTTGATTCTCTTTCTTACTCTATCATATATTTGTTTTTTCCATATATATATACATATAAGAAAATTTTGAAGTTGGGAGCATGTTAGAGCTACTGTTCAGCACATACCCTGACTCATAAAAAAATGCTGGATAGCAATAGAAGTTTTTTATTTTTTTTGTCCCACTTTGCGAAGATAGCAACCCTAACTGGCGATAAGAAACATTCATACTGTGCCATTTCAATCTCTTCTTCTGAAAGGCAGGGGTGTTTGTCATGTAATATCTAACTCTTTTACGTTTTTGGCCCGCCATGTCGACCTTTACTTCCAGGGTGATGAGAAAGCGGATGAGGAAGAATCTAAGTGATTATGAAGTTTTGCTAGATAGGAGTGGAATCAGTCAACTGCTTATAGCAGCCAAAGATGTTTTCCTACAGTTCATTTGGTGCCCGTCAGAAGATAATATTTTTGGTAGGTATATGGCTCATTTGAGTCGTTTAATATTACTAGTCACAGAAACTTGCTGACAGCTTAGAATATTTATGCCATATGCTCTTCAGTAGCTTAAGTTGGTTACCAAATTGTCAATTGGGAGGGCTTGTTCTGTGTTGATGACAGGTGACAATAGTGATTTTTCTGTTAATGACCTTGTTTGCCGCAGTGATCTGGATTATGATGGGAAAGAATCCTATGTTTGAATACGAACTTGGATGCAGTTGAATATCAATGAGATGTAACTATATTTCTTGATTTTGTAATCAAATTAGTTATACTTTCACTTGTTATTCATTATTTATGTGTAGATTGGAGTATGAATAAGGAGAGTGCTGGAAATGTGTTGGAAGAGTGTTGGAGGAATAGTGACAAGAGTGCTGAGTGAGTGTATGAAAGTGTGGTGCTAGGTGAGTGCTGGGAAAGTGCAGTGTTGGGTTGTGAGTGTTGTGAGAGTGTTGCGAGAATGTTGCGAGAGCGTTGCGAGAGTGTTGCAAGAGCGTTGTGAGAGTGTTGTCTAAGCATTACGAGATCGTTGTGAGATCGTTGCGAGACTGTTGGGAGACAGTTGCGAGAGCGTTGTGAAACCGTTGTGAGAGTGTTGTGGGACTGTTGTGAAAGTGTTGTGAGATCGTTGCAGGAGTGTTGCGAGAGTGTTGTGAGACTGTTGTGAGACTGTTGCGAGTGTGCTGCCAGAAAGGAAATGAAGATGTCAAGTGACAACACTTAAAATGTGTTGGCAAAAGCGTTGCGAGCAATGGCAACACATATTTCATATCTATACCAACACTTTAAAAATGCGATGCAACAGTACTTGGCAACGCGATCTAACAAAACGCTTTATTATGCGTTGGTAATGACCCTAGCAACACATAAATGCGTTGCAAAAAGTATAAAAAAACCGTTGCCATAGACCATTGTTGGAGAAATATGTGACTACTTCTTCCACTTAGGCAGTGTACCTAATCGTTTTGCGGGATAGTGGATTCGTGGGGTTGTCGTACTCTTGGGGACCTCGCTGTGGATAACTGATAGTGGATTAAATTTACTGAGACTTCTAATAAATAGATTTTATCGTTTTTTAAGGAGAAGAAATAATCGAAAACCTAACCTGAACAAAAACAAAACAATATAAACAATATTTTTGTCTTTTAAGAAAGCATCCCGGGTTAGTTATGCTCACCTATTTTATCAATTATATTAATATAAACTTTACCACTTAAGTAATAAACTCATAAACTATAAATAATTCGTTGACGACTAAATCTAACGAACCCTAACCAGTTGCTAGAACTAGCAGCAGACTAATGCTCTAATCCGGACACAACCAATCGCATAAAGAACAGCTTCTATTTGAGACTAATTAACCTATAGGCCGGATCAGGCTTCTAGCTGTTAATCAGGTTTATCTTCCCACGTCTTGTTATCTATCTCAGCTCTCGCATGTTGATTAGAAAACTACAAATATTGCTTTAATAATTGATCAGAGAATTAAAGCACATGAAGGACAAGAATTAAACTTTTACTTTAGATAAAAATCATAGTGGAAAGCTTAACATAACATAATCATATAAAATAGGCTCGCATCCCAAACATGGGAGGGCTTAAGTTTATTAATTAAACATAACTATATATAAACAATGTTTTAACAAAATAAGAGAAAGGGTAGAGAAAACTCCAGCTAGCAAGTCGACTCTGAATCCTAGCTCTGCCTCTGTATCCTCGTCGTCCGTAATAATAATACTAATTAATGGCAGAGATGTGGTGTGGTGGTAAAACAAATAAAAGTGGAGAAAACGGGGAGAAGAGAAATGGATGTGGTCGTATGGATAATATGGGCGTATGTGGTGAGTGCTCCGGAGAGCTGATGAAGTGTGGTGAACTGGCGTGGTGAACGAGCGTGATGAGCTTTGGATTTGAAGAAGGGATGGTTTAGAATGAAGATGGGCGTCGGTTTTTATAGGCAGAAGAAATGAGAAGCAGACAACGGAGCAGTCAGGGACGGTGCAGTTGGTGAGTCGGTGGAATTGGTGAGCAGATCCGTGAAGATTTGCAGAGAGCAGCAATTGATTGCAGGCGGCGTCACGCGTTGAGTGAATTAAGGTAGGCGCCGCTGCAATTAATGAAGAACAACTGCGGCGCCGGAAAGGAAGAAAACTGTGCGCGTGCGCTGATGGTCACGTCCGCCCGGAATGGGGCGGTTGTCTCACAATTCCTCCTCTGTCTCTTGTCCGCGCAAATGGAGGCGGACGCCTGCCCTCTCTTGTCCGCGCCTAATGAGGCGGACGCCTCTGCCCTCTCTTGTCCGCCTAAACTCGTGAGTTGTGGACTGCAATCTTCAACCGGCTCTAGATTATTCGTTATAAGTCCGTTTTACTCGCCGTTTGTTGTGTTGGAAAGCTCATGAGATTATCTATCCATTTATATAGCCTTTCCCTACATTTAACACATATAATACATCAGTTCATACCAAAACATAAATCTAGGAAAAATATATGATAAGTGAGAAATACGACACAAATTGTTATGAAAATAGGAAGAATTAAAGCCCTAAAAGTAGATGTATTTCTCGCTTATCAAACTTCCTCACACTTAGCTTTTGCTTGTCCTTAAGCAAATAGAGAATAAATATATCTCTAAGGCCATAGTATCAAACCTCAGGATTAAACAGATGCAAAACAGAGCAAGCAAAGTGACAATCAAAAGAATAGTTCTGCTCCTGGTTGTAGGTTTTCGCAAACAGTGAAAAGAAAATTTTTTTTTTAAAGCATGGATAAGTTAGACTACAAAATCTGAATGTAGATTAACTTGGGATCTTCCACCATTTCTTTCCTTTAACCTTTGGATGACAAGGGATGTGAAGTAACACCTTATTCCGCGATACCTTTCAACACCACATACTCATGATCAAAAACAAAAATTAAACTGCAATTAACTCTTTTCGTATGCAAAAACATTCTTCTTCAAGAAATATATACAACACAATTGAATATTTGCGAATTGCAGAGTTTTTTCGTAACCCAGACTTTTCTCTCTATCCTTGTAACGGTGTTGGGCCAACTATCCCAGATCACGAGACCTTAGGTAGATAGGTGTTAAGGCACCCCTAGGACTTAATAACCGGATAGACGAGGCCTGCTTTTGTTAGGAAAGTTTTTGATCAGCGGAGTACCTTGTCTTATCCTTTCATTCCAAACTTTCATATCATTTCCAAAATCCCAAGATAAACTAATTTAGTTTCCTCAATCAACTTAATCCACCAAATTTTTGGGAAAACAGATTCATTTGAATAAAACTATATATAC
The DNA here is from genome assembly GCA_023374045.1 of Limonium bicolor. Classification (NCBI taxonomy): domain Eukaryota; kingdom Viridiplantae; phylum Streptophyta; class Magnoliopsida; order Caryophyllales; family Plumbaginaceae; genus Limonium; species Limonium bicolor. The sequence goes on from CM041776.1 coordinate 441,081,787, forward strand.
AAACAACCTAAAGCAGAAAGATTCTTGAGGTGGTCACCTGGCTTCACTTCAAAATTTATGCAAAAATTTTCACCCAAGAATTCAACATTTATAAGCACTTAGAGCAGTGATTCCCTTAATGCAAGAAGACAATTAAAAACATGTGTGGCATTAAGTGCAACTGGCATATTTTCAGGGAAAGGTCTAAACTTCCTCACACTTAAAAGGAGCAATGTCCTCATTGTTCATAAAATAATCAAGAAAAGACCTTTCAAAATATGCCAGACTCATGAAGAATTTCATTCAGGACAATCATGGACTGATATAATAATAATCATTAAGTGTGATAGACTGGACACAAACATTTAAAATAAAGAAACTGAGACTCCCCTGATATCGTAGATTGAGGAAGGTGTCCTTCCTCACACTTAAGTGCGAACAATGGGGGTAGTAGCGTTCCTCACACTTGCGTTCAAGCAAGTGTCCAGCCTTGGAGTTCTTCAGATACCATGATAAGAATTTCACCTGCACACACTACCCAAAAATAAACGCTAAAAAGCGTTGCATGAAAGCATAGACACCATTTCCACTTCTTTTTTTGTTAAAAATTAAAATTAAAATAAAATCATAAATAAAATAAAACCATATGCTCCCCTATTAATTGAAAATTTTTGTTAATTTTTTTTTGAAAAACATAATATAGAAATAATGTGGGGTACAAAATTAAAATAATAATAATAATAATAGGATAATAAAGTTTAACCACTGGGTTGCCTCCCAGTAAGCTGCCCGTAGTTTTAGTCTTTGGCTAGACTATCGCTTCGTTATCCTGGATCAAAAATAAAAGTAGATAACACCTTCGCTAGGAAAACGAAGTTAGTAATAATAAAAAGCAAACCACCTGGATCACAACAAAACGTTACTTCGGTAAATAAAATAGGAAAATGAATACTCCACAAAACCTGGTGTTTGAGGAGGTACTGCCGGTAACGTAGTTGTAACAGGAGACTAGGTGGTGATGACTTTTCTTCCTCAAATTGGAGGATGTAAACATCCTCCTCTTGCTGTTGAGGCTTATGGAGGCAGGATGGAAGTTGATGAGAGACCGGTGGTAGTGGTGTTCCTTCCTTAGATTCGAGGATGTAAATTTCCTCTTCCGGTTGGTGAGGCTCAACAGGATAGCGCTCTTTCAGCTGGTTGACCGGCTCAGACACAATATCTTCGAATTTTAATTGCTCATCCTGTGTTGGGGATGGAGATGGAGGAAGATTGTAACTCTCAGACATTTGTTCTAACTCGGCGTCGGAGAAAAATGTACTGAGAAGTTTCTTTATCTCCTCATCAGAACTTGTAGCTTCAATAATATCTGGCTCGAATTGGTCTTCACTCCTTGGAGTCACCACTGGAATTTCTTCTGGTGGCTCGGCCTGACTCAGGAGAAATTCGTCTAGCCTCCGTGTAGATTGTTGTTCGTTCTGATTGAAGTAGTAATACCCCAACTGAGTTTCGTTGTACTGTGCATTAGCCTGGTCGACTTCCCACCAATACGGCTCTCGATTTGATTGTTGAGGTGGTTGATAATCCTTGACCAATCTTTGATATGAGGATATCTCCTCTTGCATTTGTGTCCATTCCAAATTGATCAACAATCTTCTCACCTCATCGTATCCGCTCTCCATTATCAGTAACTAGCCTACAAAAACAAAAGCAAAAATACCAAGTAGAATAGAAAATAAAAATAGAAAGGAAACACAAAAAAAAACAGAGATACACGAACTATATAAATTTTTTTTTGTAAGTAAAATAAAAATAAAGCAAAAATAAAATAAAATAAAAGTAAATAAAAATAGAAATCTCAATAAAATTTAAAAACTATTAATTAACCGTGCTGGAGGTCCCCGGCAACGGCGCCAAAAACTTGTTGGAGAAATATGTGACTACTTCTTCCACTTAGGCAGTGTACCTAATCGTTTTGCGGGATAGTGGATTCGTGGGGTTGTCGTACTCTTGGGGACCTCGCTGTGGATAACTGATAGTGGATTAAATTTACTGAGACTTCTAATAAATAGATTTTATCGTTTTTTAAGGAGAAGAATAATCGAAAACCTAACCTGAACAAAAACAAAACAATATAAACAATATTTTTGTCTTTTAAGAAAGCATCCCGGGTTAGTTCTGCTCACCTATTTTATCAATTATATTAATATAAACTTTACCACTTAAGTAATAAACTCATAAACTATAAATAATTCGTTGACGACTAAATCTAACGAACCCTAACCAGTTGCTAGAACTAGCAGCAGACTAATGCTCTAATCCGGACACAACCAATCGCATAAAGAACAGCTTCTATTTGAGACTAATTAACCTATAGGCCGGATCAAGCTTCTAGCTGTTAATCAGGTTTATCTTCCCACGCCTTGTTATCTATCTCAGCTCTCGCATGTTGATTAGAAAACTACAGATATTGCTTTAATAATTGATCAGAGAATTAAAGCACATGAAGGACAAGAATTAAACTTTTACTTTAGATAAAAATCATAGTGAAAAGCTTAACATAACATAATCATATAAAATAGGCTCGCATCCCAAACCTGGGAGGGCTTAAGTTTATTAATTAAACATAACTATATATAAACAACGTTTTAACAAAATAAGAGAAAGGGTAGAGAAAACTCCAGCTAGCAAGTCGACTCTGAATCCTAGCTCCGCCTCTGTATCCTCGTCGTCCGTAATAATAATACTAATTAATGGCAGAGATGTGGTGTGGTGGTAAAACAAATAAAAGTGGAGAAAACGGGGAGAAGAGAAATGGATGTGGTCGTATGGATAGTATGGGCGTATGTGGTGAGTGCTCCGGAGAGCTGATGAAGTGTGGTGAACTGGCGTGGTGAACGAGCGTGATGAGCTTTGGATTTGAAGAAGGGATGGTTTAGAATGAAGATGGGCGTCGGTTTTTATAGGCAGAAGAAATGAGAAGCAGACAACGGAGCAGTCAGGGACGGTGCAGTTGGTGAGTCGGTGGAATTGGTGAGCAGATCCACGAAGATTTGCAGAGAGCAGCAATTGATTGCAGGCGGCGTCACGCGTTGAGTGAATTAAGGTAGGCGCCGCTGCAATTAATGAAGAACAACTGCGGGGCCGGAAAGGAAGAAAACTGTGCGTGTGCGCTGATGGTCACATCCGCCCGGAATGGGGCGGTTGTCTCACAATTCCTCCTCTGTCTCTTGTCCGCGCAAATGGAGGCGGACACCTGCCCTCTCTTGTCCGCGCCTAATGAGGCGGACGCCTCTGCCCTCTCTTGTCCGCGCCTAATGAGGCGGTTGTGTCCTTGTCCGCCTAAACTCGTGAGTTGTGGACTGCAATCTTCAACCGGCTCTAGATTATTCGTTATAAGTCTGTTTTACTCGCCGTTTGTTGCGTTGAAAAGCTCATGAGATTATCTATCCATTTATATAGCTTTTTCCTACATTTAACACATATAATACATCAGTTCATACCAAAACATAAATCTAGGAAAAATATATGATAAGTGAGAAATACGACACAAATTGTTATGAAAATAGGAAGAATTAAAGCCCTAAAAGTAGATGTATTTCTCGCTTATCAACCATTCTCCTAGTAGTGCACATAGCACGCAAATCAAGGTAAACCTCGGGAACACACAGGTTACAAGAAACCATACCTTAGCCTTAGCCGGAGTCTACCTACTCTCGGCTGACGTCTCATCTGATCTATCTCGACCCTATAATCCAATTAATTGAGTTAATTCCCTATTTATGCTAGTATATAACATTTCTTCTTCTTATATCACCTCTCTTAATTTTTGTTTACCACTATATACATATATGCATATATATATACTTAACGTAACATGGCCACACATATATATATATATATTATATATATATATACATATATGTACCCAGTTTAGTGCAATTACATGTGCATATGTGTAATTAAACATTAACCAATATTTGATTCATTTGTCATTTTCTATTTAACAAATTATTAATTATACTATCAACTAATTTCATTTACAGGGTGTGTTACCATCATTCACTCGATATTTATAAATATGGTACCTTTTTTATTATTACCGATTTAACCTTTGGTTAGTTAAATTCCGAATATATAATATATTATATATATTCACGTTGGCTTGTGTACTTCGGACTTAGCCCACATTTTGTTTTAATTTAATTCTTGTCTTAGTTAACCCATTGATTTATTAACTCTCTTAAATTCATTTAAAGTTGGCCCAATTCAATATTCAAATTCTCATCCATTGCTAACTTGGGTTTGACCCAATTAATATCTAGATTTTCATGCCTTTCTTACTTGGGTCTAAACTTAATGAGCTTATGTTCAGCCCTAGTGAGTTCGACTACCCAACCACTATCTCTACTTAATTACATCCTTTATTACCTGAGTTGGGCCTAAGCAATTTTTTTTCTGATTTGGTCCGATTAATTCTCAATGTCTAGGTTGGGTCTAACCCTAAGCCCATTACTAAATATGGGTCAAAACATTTGGTCAAGGTCAATGGTCAACACAGTCTAAGGTCTTAGTCAATGGGTCATTACGTTGTTTCTCAAAGTCATTAACGTTTCCAAACTTTCTAATGGTGTTCACTTAATTTCTTAGGTCACCCTGACGTCTCTATTAATTCTTGAGCTTCTAGGTAAATTTATTTTTATTTTAAATAATGACTCTAATATTTATTAAATTATTTGAGAGTGTTAAAAAAACAGTTACTAAACTCGACTAATTCATTAGTCTCGTAACTCCAATTTTTACGAGGTCATTCCTAAGGTCTAACAAAATTCTGGTTCGTTATTAAAACATTAATGTGTTCTTAAGCGGTAATGATTTCATTATGACTGTAGATTAATCCCTAAGTCCATTAAGGTCGTATTTCATTCCTCTAACCTATATATATAAACAAACATTATAGGTCAATTAATTAGATCAAATGACTCCTATAATTACTCTACCACCTAATAATTTTTTTGTTTGCGTTTTTAACGTCTAATATTTTTTTTATCCATATTTATAATTTCCATAGTTGTAAATAATATCCAAACACTAAAATATTATAAATAATGTCATTTTCATAATTTTTATGTTTTTATGCCTATTATACTTCTATAATAGCATTTTACAAATAAACACATAAAACGGTAAATTCAATTATATAGAAAATACCGATTACATAAATGATTTACGTTTTCCCGTTTTCTTCTACAGTCCCAGAGCCAAACGTGCTCTAGGAGTTGCGTTTTCCACTTTCGTTCCCGGCCTCGTTATTACCCGCGATCGGAACGCGACCTATCAGCGTCAGTGTCCACGTCGGCATCCTCGCCAGCGCTGCGTCAGCCGTCTCCGCCTGCGTGGACCAACCCAGAGTCGCCACCCGTGCGTGTATGCTGAGTTGCCCGCCCTCCTTCTCTTCTTCTTCTTTTTCCTGAAAACAAACGGAGCCTTGCCTCGTAAGCGCTCTCCTCGTCGCTGGTTGATCCACCTCATCGTCTTCCTCCACTGGGCGGCGTGTGATTCGTCAACCACTATCTCTACTTAATTACATCCTTTATTACCTGAGTTGCGCCTAAGCAATTTTTTTCAGATTTGGTCCGATTAATTCTCAATGTCTAGATTGGGCCTAACCCTAAGCCCATTACTAAATATGGGTCAAAACCTTTGGTCAAGGTCAATGGTCAACACAGTCTAAGGTCTTAGTCAATGGGTCCTTACGTTGTTTCTCTAAGTCGTTAACGTTTCTAAACTTTCTAATGGTGTTCACTTAATTTCTTAGGTCACCCTGACGTCTCTATTAATTCTTGAGCTTCTAGGTAAATTTATTTTTATTTTAAATAATGACTCTAATATTTATTAAATTATTTGAGATTGTTAAAAAACTAGTTAGTAAACCCGACTATTTCATTAGTCTCGTAACTCCAATTTTTACGAGGTCATTCCTAAGGTCTAACGAAATTCTGGTTCATTATTAAAACTTTAATGTGTCCTTAAGCGGTAATGATTTCATTATGACTGTAGATTAATCCATAAGTCCATTAAGGTCGTATTTCATTCCTCTAACCTATGTATATAAACAGACATTATAGGTCAATTAATTAGATAAAACGACTCCTATAATTACTCTACCACCTAATAATTTTTTGTTTGCGTTTTTAACGTCTAATATTATTTTTTATCCATATTTACAATTTCCATAGTTGTAAATAATATCCAAACACTAAAATATTATAAATAATGTCATTTTCATATTTTTTATGTTTTTATGCCTAATATACTTTTATAATAGCATTTTACAAATAAACGCATAAAACGGTAAATTCAATTATATAGAAAAAATCGATTACGTAAATGATTTACGTTTTCCCGTTTTCTTCTACAGTCCCAGAGCCAAACGCGAGCTAGGAGTTGCGTTTTCCACTTTAGTTCCCGGCCTCGTTATTACCCGCGACCGAAACGCGACCTATCTGTGTCAGTGTCCACGTCGACATCCTCGCCAGCGCCGCGTCAGCCGTCTCCGCCTGCGTGGACCAACCCAGAGTCGCCACCCGTGCGCATATGCTGAGTTGCCCGCCCTCCTTCTCTTCTTCTTCTTTTTCCTGAAAACAAACAGAGCCTTGCCTCGTAAGTGCTCTCCTCGTCGCTGGTTGATCCACCTCACCGTCTTCCTCCACTGGGCAGCGTGTGATTCGTTCACCTCGAAGCCGGACTTAGAGAGGAAGAGTGGGCTTATGCGGTGGAAGTGTGTAGTCTACCGAGAAAATAAGAGAGGGAGTTGGGTTGCCATTTTCGAAAATGTGGTACACTCTGTACCTTTCTTTGAAGTACAAAAGAGAAAATAAGGTTGTTGGGAGAGAGTAGAGGGAAATATGGCATGGATAGGGGGCATTGGGCAGAATAATTTATGCTTTTGTACTTGTATGCAGCTTAATGGGCAGTGCGTAGAGAAGGAAATGAGAGGAGAAGAGGAGAGGTGTGGCGTGGCCCTCCCTATACCGACCCTTCTTCTTCTTATTTTTTTTATATTGGTAGTCGGGTCGTCCGACCTGTGAGACAGCAAATGGAGCAGGCCGGCCCCTGCGAGTGGGCTGGGCTTTCTCTCTCTCTCTCTCTCTCTCTCTCTCTCTCTCTCTCTCTCTCTCTCTCTTTTAAACGTTGGGCCTGGCCCAATATACCCCTAATACATATATTGTCGTTTCTAGCTCGTTTTTCATGCATTCGCGACATGATGTCCCGTATAACGAGGCGGGCCTTTTTATGACTTCAATTTTATACTTTCGAATTATAACTATTATTTTTATTTATAAATTCCATTAAGTAATATTTGATTCATAAGTTGTTTGCGTTTCACCTGTCTTTTCTTCTGATTGCTTAACCAATTTTCCAAGTATTCTTATAAGACACCTATGACATTATTTTAACTTCTAAAATATTTGTATCATATTTTTCGATGTAAAAACGATTAATTCTATTTTTGGTTATATTTCTTTTCTAAAACCTCATCAAGGCTGTGTTAGAGTTCGTTAATGTTTCCTAACGACTCCTTAGAGTTTATTTAAATATTTTATTAATCCCATTTACTTATTTAAAAATATTTAATTCTTTAACCTTTCATTAGTTACTTTTATTTAATTAATTCCGTATTAATTACGGTAGTTAATATTTGGGATATTTCAAAGTGCATATGTAAATCTGAATCATTGAACATGAGGTATACCTACTGGTCTGTGTCATACAATAACTATGTAAATAAAACTCTCAAATTAATTATGATGTAAACATTAAATGATTCATACAAATTACACAAAACTATGAATCACTCCCCACTAGGGTATCACTTAACTTCATCTTCATTCTAACTACATCAGCTACTTCGTCGTCATTCAATACCTCTAACAGATCTCTATATTCGTAATTCAGTATCATACAAGATCCATATTAAAATTATTCAGTGCTTAAGTCTTTGATCTTTTGCAGTCTTTCAATTGCCTTACTTTCTGTCATCTTTCCTTCCCTCATCAACAATAGTTTGTAGTTCGGCTTCATGCTTCCTTCCAGCACATCCTCTATATGATTCACAAGAGGCAGGTTCCAAGTCATCTTCAATTCTAAGAACATAAGGTATATGATGTCTAGAACCCATTTCTCATACAAAATTGGCATTGGTCCCGCTTCCTTTTCTTCCAAACTATTTTCGGGTGGTGAATCTTGTTATGAGTAATCTTTTGTTTGGAAAATGTTTGGATGAAATCAGTTTGATACTGATCTACTTCCTGGAGAATTATGAATTCTATGTAATCTCTTTTATTTTCCCTTAATCTTTTTCCTAGTAACAAAATCATTTGCATATTGTTCCCACGACTGGCCATCATAAATGAAATGTAAAAGTAAGTACATATGTATTCTGAAGTAGAACACAACCAGAATCAACGAAAGTTCATAAATATAAAACCAATAGCAATTGCACACAGTATATTGACCACACTTAGGACAATCGTTTTGAATTGATCTGCTTCAACTACGACATACATTTTCATGACAACTAACATAGCAACATGTTATGGACTGAAGGTAAAGATACACAATTTGTCACTTTTGGAATTTGAGAAGCACCAACTACAAAAATAAAGGCAAAATAGTTTGACACTTGTGACATAGTACTGAAGTATAACTAACATGATACTACTCGACACCTAACATATGATAAAGAGAAACTCGATTAACATGCTGTTAGACAGTTACTAAACGGCCTAATCAAAGACTACTACTGTAGGATTTCCAAAAAATGATTTTAACTCCCCACTCTAATATCAACCCTTGTAATGATCAGTGTCTTTGTGTTTGTACAGAAGACGAACCCAATATGCTATTTCCTCCTCATATACAAGTGTCATAAGGACTAACATGTGGCTCCTAGAACCAATCAGTATCAAAACATTTGTAACCTCATCCCTACTTAAACCACGAATCCCTCTGGTCACACTAGCAACCTCCTCAACTAAAATGATCATGCTATTCTATTCAAAGTCCATTGCATCCAACCGACATAACATCTCATTACCTCATGCTAAGTTTCATCTACCCCACTTTGCAGTTTTCTCAGTTCTTCAATATGAGCGGATGTCCTCTACTGCCTTTTGATTTTCTATTAACTTCACCTAGTTTGTGTAGTAGTTGGAGCTTGTTCCCTCTTCCCTTCATGTTGAACAGCTCCAGCAGTAGTCTGCATAAGATTATCGCACTATTGGGGCTTGTGTCTTTCTCATCAAAAACCAGATTTATAAAGGGCTTTGTTTTCCCCAACTCCGCATCTCCAGCAACATATTTATTAGCAGTGTGAGTATCATCTTCTTCCCCATCCACGTGATGAAACCATTAGAACTACTAGCTACTAATCATGTAAATTGTGACCCTTGAAAGGCTGATGCATTAAGATGAGCACCAAATTCAGCTGTTGTTGTCAGATCAAAGGAAGATGCAGTGTCACTATTGTAACATGTTGATAGGGCTATCACCCTATTTCTGTTGGAAACAACAACAACATAGTCATCTCCTTCATTATTACCACCACCATGCCCACTTACATATTCATGGTACCATATGCATTTCCATCAAAAGAAGCATTCTAATTGTGGTCATAACCAGCATTTCCATCAAAACCACCTTCATTAGACTTAACAGGTTCAAACTGTATAGGTGCACTTCCCCCTGAAGTTACCCTTAACTCTCCTGTAGCATAAGATTGGCCACATATCAACACCATGTCGTCCACTAAATGAGTTGACCACTTTGAGTTTATCAACTTGTACATACTTTTGTTCTTCAATTGAGTTTACCAACGATCAGAACATACCAAATTGACTACAAAAGGCATATACATTAAATTTTGATGTAGTGATTACAAAGAAAAATAATAATTTACCTGAGATTTCCCGGCAACCCATTATAATGGGTAAGTACAACAATTTCCCGCTTCATTCAACCAAGGCCTATTTGCTTGTAGTTGTGGGTAAGGTCTTTCCATTTCTTCCACCCTCTCTTTAGAGTGTCACCATTGTTCTTCAGCGCAGCTCTATCTAGAACCTCCAAACCTTCTCTGGACTTGTTTGATCTCTCGGTTATTGATAGGATCAGCCTATCTTTCTCCCAAAATCCTCCTAAGAGGCCAATGTTCTTGATTACAAAATATATCGATACCCCTTCCTAAACCCCTTACCAATTATTTATACCATATTATCATTCCACAATTACGAAAGAGCCCTTGAGCTAGACAATAGTCCCTTCTATGCCCTAGTCCTAACATCACTTCCCCCAAAAACAACCTTGTCCTCAAGGTTGGAAAAAGAAAGAGATCAGCCAAAAAGATGATGAAGCAACTTTGATGAAACAGTAACAGCCTGCTCAGCAAATCGCTACACAATGCAGTCTTTAAAACTGAAGAACCAAAGAAGGGTCGAAGGTGGTACTAGAGACAATTGAGTTATCAACTTTCAGACCAGCGAATTTGTAATCCCTTTTTGAATTGCTTTGCCAGCTGACTAGAGGAGGATGAACAGAGCAGAATTCGCCAGCAAGAGTGAGAATAGGAGGTGGCAAAAGAACGAGGAGAGGAATAGAAAGTTGAAGGAGTTATAGAAGAAGAAATTGTTTGCTTTTGAAGAAAAATTTTCCCAAGACCTCTCATTCCATGTGGCAGGTAGGGGTCGTTCTTCATCTTTCTGTTTTTATACCTAATCCTTTTCCTCCTCCCTTTCTTCCTTCGATCGAAAACTCTCAGTCTCCACCTTCTTTTAGTTACCCAGAACCCCAAAAGTCTTGAGTGGTGACGATCGAACATAGTGATTGGTGTCGCCAAACCATAAACTATTACGTCTTCTCTAATCAGGAACTGTAATCCCTTGTTCCAGCACCTGTGTGCCTGGCTCCAATTCTCACCATACCGGAAGTACATCCCCCAAGTTCGACGATGATACACTGCTGCCTCCGAAAAATTCTTCACATTCGGGAAAACAAGAGAAACAGAATCTGCAACAAATTTCACCGAATAAGCCGAAACCGCGGTGCTAGAAACCAAATTAGTGATATCCGTCAAAGGCGTCAAACTCCCAGTGAAACGCGGACCGAGGACCGGGCTCGCTTTCGAAACAAAAGTTTCCTCTGAGTGATTTCTCCCTTCTCCTGAAACTAAACCCGATTGATCTTTGCAAAATGGAAAACTAGGGTTGCGAATCGGTCCCTCCACCAACCAATTATTTCGCTCCTCAATCTTTCTTGAGACCTTCATCAATTCCTGTAAATTTACGATTTCATACAGTTCCAATTCACCCCTGATCGTATCCTTCAACCCGTCCCGAAATAAACACTGCAACCACTCATCCGAGACATTCTTGATATGCGCTGAGAAGAATTCAAATCGGTGCCGGTAGTCTTCTACCGTAGTATCTTGCTGGAGCGAGCACAAAAAATCCAAGCGGATCTTGCTTAGAGAGGGGCCAAAACGCTGCAGTAATTGAGCTTTGAAATCGGACCAAGATGGCAAACCAACGTATTTCTCCAACCATACGAACCAGTACCAAGCCGCCTCTTTCATACAAAAACTAACCGATCTGACGCGATCTGCCTCGCTGATGTTGCAAAGAGAGAAATATCTCTCTGCTATGTGTAACCATTCTTGAGGATCTTCCCCAGAGAAATTCGGTAACTCAATCTTCCGAATTTTTATCTCCCTCTGATCAGGAAATTCCCCATCCTCAATCGCCCGACGCGATCTACCGTCCTCGCTACTACAGGGTCGAACCGTGCGATCCTCTTTCTGCAAGTTCGCAACCATCATAGAGAGATTCTCAATCATCTCCGGAAGTCTCGCCAAGCTAGCGACTGTCGCTGAGAGACCTGCGATGCTAGAGGTAACTTTATTCAACTGGTTCTTCACCTCAATCAATTCCGACGGTCCCATCGGCGAAGAAATGTTGCTCCGTATAATCACCATCAAAATCTCCCGCCCAAGAACTTGAGCTCTGATACCTATGATAGGATCAGCCTATCTTTCTCCCAAAATCCTCCTAAGAGGCCAATGTTCTTGATTACAAAATATATCGATACCCCTTCCTAAACCCCTTACCAACTATTTATACCATATTATCATTCCACAATTACGAAAGAGCCCTTGAGCTAGACAATAGTCCCTTCTATGCCCTAGTCCTAACAGTTATGTTGTTGCCCATCTATGTTGGAAACCCTTCATACTACCACCTTTTCCTATATGATTTTGAGCTTCCTCAACTAGTAATCTTGTTAGTTGCTCAGCATCCTCATTTGTTCAGTCATGCTTAACACGCTGAGGTTTTTCCTCATTTTTTGCTATCTTCTTTCCTTTTCCCTTGTCACTATCATTTCCTTTCCCCATACATACTTTACTACACAAGGTTTCATATAGATATCAACAACACTATGACAATTGCATTAGATATAAAGCAACAACAGATCTCTTATTTGTACAACGTGAACACAGATGTTAGGCACAACATAAACTTAATTAACAATGTAGCAGAAACATAATGTAAATATTTCACACAATAGATGGTACCTGACAAATGTGTAGCACTTCTTCAAATTTTGTTACAAACTCAATTGGATAGTTTATTTGATTTTATCTCTAAATCGTACCAAGAAGAATAACAAATTAGCAAATTGTATAAATGTTTCAAGATCAATTACATAGTTTCACTTGAAGGCAAGTATGCCTGATAGAATTTCATTCCTTTAAAGGCTACATTCCCCCTCAAATGTTGTTGAAATTGAATATGCCAACTAGACTGATTTGACCAATTGTTAGTACGGCAGAGTTGGAGCAGGGCTTGATGGCTCTCATCATGTATCTCAACGACTTTGTTTGGTGTGTCGACGTGGCTTCTAATTGAATGCCAAATTGATATCTATCTCCCTCTTCAACATAGCGGATGTTAAGATAGCCATCAATAAAGACGATGGACGTATACTGCTCTGAAGCGCAGTATCTGAGGTATGATGAGGTTGTACTTCAGTCGACGAAATCACTTTAGTGCACTGGCCGACGAATTTTAGACCTTCAATATATGCTACTCCAAACCCATCTTTTATTGCGACGTGATGGATGAGGTTGGGCATGACAGGAAACTGGTACGAATTAAGCTGAAGCAGGGATAATGACATAATTAGAGAGGGGTTAAGGTCCCATTTTTTGCACAAATTTTAGCTGGTTTACGCATTATCAAGTGGGACAATCAGCTCAGCCCATTCTTTTAGGCGTATTATGGGTCGGGTACCATCTACCTAAAGAGTTTATTCAAAACAACATTATCGGTTGGTTAATCAGTTGGCTTACGCATTATCAGTTCAAAAAATCTCATACAAAAGAACAACTTATATTGGTTTTTACACAATCATTTAGTTTTGAAATCAGTCATGAGTATATATAAGCCCATATCAGCTTTGAGCTACTAACTCACAAAAAAAAAATTGGGGCCTAAAATTTTGGGCATGGATTCACTCCTGATGTATAGGGTGTCCCTGAATGTCCTGGACAACTTTTCCTTATTTATTTGTAGTTTTTAAATAAGTAAACAATGATAATTGGTCCTTATTTTGTGGTAACTCCCAATAAATTAATTTTCAAAATATACTCATACGAATTAGATGGTAACTTCGTGAAGATGTATTTTGAACTACCCTCTATAATTATGTTGTGCTTTTAATTTAAATATTATTCATACTAAATTCATGCGATATATATTCACATTATTCTATACGAGTAATATATATTAATTATATAATTCATTCCAAGAATTTTATTTTTACATTTATTATAGTTGTTGTGACTTATTTGTAACTTCTTTATTCTATTTTTTTGAAAATAAATAATTACTTTAAAGAACCTTTTTTTCTTTTTTTTTTTTACAAATTTTCTATATTTTGTAAATGGTAATTTATTAGAACTAGAACGTTAAAAATATTTTGATGAAATTTACCTATTCAGGTGTAATTATACGTTGGTACATATTGAATAAGTGGTAGGTGTTCCATAAGTGGATTCATGGTGTTTAGTTATATTGTTGCCGGTGTATTATATCATGTCTACTAGAAAAGAGTACCAATGTCTTTACAGATAGTATTGTTAACTAACACCTTGTTTGGTTGATACAACGCTACATATTGATCAGGTGCTAGGTGTTTTGGTCGGGAATTTGTAGTGTTTGGCTATGTTCATGACGATGTTTATACATAGGTACACATAGAACAGGTGTTAGGCGTATCATTAGGGGATTCGTGGTGTTTGGTTTTACTGTTGTTGGTGTATTATATCTTGTAAGTATTAAAGAATATCAATGTTTTTACGGATATTATTGTTACCAACACCGTCTTTGGTTATAATACACATGTACATATTGAACAGGTGCTAGGTGTTTCATTAGGGAATTCGTGGTGTTTGGTTCTGTTGTTGTCCGTGTACTTTATCTTGTATGCTCTAAAAGAATACCAATGTCTGTATGGATATTATTGTTACCAACACCATGTTTGGTTGATACCAACGACATGCAGAAATAAGTACCAGCGACTTCTAGAAAGATGTACCAGCCACATGGAAAGAAGTATCACCCACAAGTAGAAAGATGTACCAGCCATAACATAAATAAGTACCAATCATGTGCATAAATAAGTAGCAGCCATGTGGATAAATAGGTACCAGCCATGGACATAAATAAATACCAGCCACATGTATAAAGAAGTACCACCAATTTGCACTAAATAGTATCATGAACATCAACATAAAAAAGCAAAACGCAGGTGTATAAATAAGTAGCAACCATGTGGATAGATAGGTACCAGCCATGTGCATACATAAATACCAGCCACATGCATAAAGAAGTAGCACTAATTTGCACTAAATAGTACCATGAACATCAACATAAAAAACACAGATGCATAAATAAGTAGCAGCCATGTAGATAAATAGGTACCAGCCATATGTATAAATAAATATGAGTCATATGCATAAAGAAGTACCACTAATTTGTACTAAATTGTAACAACACAATCTTTATTTAATTGATAGTATAAGATAAAATTTTGACCATCTATTTTTATTTGTTCTAATCCAATGACTATTAAAAGGTCAAAAAACATCCATGAACATTTTTAGTCCTTCATATTATCTATATTCTAAAATTTCAGCTCAGTACCCACCTCGCTGATGCAGTGAATGGCACGAAGTGAATGTCGGACATTAAGGCTACGTTCTCTGGCAAGATTAATCTTGCATATTTCTAAATGCAGTAAATAGCTGCTTTTAGATTTTGGGGCCGTTCTATAATGGCGAGTGAGGGATTAATCTAGTGATGTTAAAAAATAATGGACATGTGTCAATATATTATTTGTTATACATCTAACTATAGTACACTTGTCCAGTTAGTATTTGTTAACTAGAGTCAGCTTTAACATAAAGCTACAAAACCTAGCTTTTTGATAAAAAGATCGAACACCTTCAAAGGTCTTCTGTGAGAGGGAGAGTGGGATCAGTAGAAAAAATAACAAGTAAAATAAGGGCAAGTGTCATATAAAACTAGATTAATCTAGAGCAAAAAATAGAGGTGCCTAACGAACAACGCCTAACATATGAGCACATTAATCTCCAATTTTCGATATTAATGCAACCAAAACGTCACCAAACTTACCCCGAATGACGATGCAGCGTGCTCTTGCTTGGTGATTAAGGCGTCGTTCGCTCATCGCCTGGAAAAAATCTGAAACGCAACTTTTCTTGCGTTTGTTTAAATGTGGGTGTAGTTAACAAATGATGGTTAGACAAGTGTACTCTGGTCAGATTTTTGTGGGCCATAAATATAAGCTGAGCCAATTAGAGATAGACACTTGTCCTGACTTATTTTAAAAAGTAGCTTAAAGAGAAGAATGCTCCTATCGAACGGAGCCTAATGCGAGCCCAGAGCCCGTTTCTATGCAAATTATTTCGAGACGGGCACTTTTATTTCTGAATTTGTTAACCCTGTGTAAGTTTCTTCCGTTGGCCTGCTGGGTTCTTCGTTTGATTCCTCATTAAAGTTAAAATACCTGTTGATCACCTTCTGTTTAGTTCTGTTATATTGAATACCATATTGTTAAACCCTAGAACGCGCTTTCCGATGCGGTGCCCAACGCGTGGACCCTTCTTTGGCGCTGCCAATAAGCCCGCGCGCGGCCATCTTTTAAATACATACATTTTTATTATCGGTATGAAGGGTCTATTCAGGTCCGGAAAGCATCAATGGGGTTTGAAGACTTTGAACCTATCTTTGGCGAGGTGAAAGTGGACTTGGAAACCTCGAGTCAATCGTCGGATTTGTTAAATCCGTACTTGTTTCATGTCTATGCTTCCGATTCTTCTAACCTAGAGGTTCATGTCACCGATTTCAAGTGTTATACTTGGGGGACTAGTCGATCTACTGAGCAGCTAGAGGACATGGTTAGTATATCACATCATAAATAAACTCGTGGAAGCCTCACCTTCCTGCTATAAATGTAACAAGAAGTTTGGCTCACATTCTTTTAATCTGCTCTCTTTCTGAATGATGCTGCAGAGAGATGTTGTGGGAATCGGGGGTTCATGGTCCGAGTTCGTGGATTACTTCGCCTCTGCCTTGAAAACTAATGGAGCAAAGCTTGTTTTCGAAGGGCATGCTAAATCTAACGGTGAATTTTTTTAACCCAGGCATTTTTATGTAATAGATGCATAAGTATCTGCCCCTATTATTATCAATGTATTTATTGAAGAACAAGAATGACTCACGTGCCATGACAAAAGAAGAAAATCAAATATTTCCATAATTAAACTCATATTTTCATATATCATGGCTTGGCTTCTATCTCAAATTATTGAAGACCTATCCAAATTGAAGAAGCAAATATAATTATAGGTTTTTTCATTCTCATTATCTTTCTCTCTCCTTATCGGTAAACTGGCTTGACAATAAATTAATATAAAATTATTTAGTTTCGGAGTATTGGATCCATGGCATGAGGTACACATATTATGAAGGATGAGAAAATACGTACGTTACCAAGTAACACCCTACACTTGCAAGTTCACGTCTTGATGTCTTTTTGCAAGTCTTAGCTCATAAAATTGTGCACACAACCTCTCTCGAGTACAAGAACAAACTTAGATCCTAGTTGAATCATGATTCCATTAGGACATTTTGGATAAAGTAATATCTAATTTTTGTATTGATGTGTAGTTAGCGAAGACAGATGCTATTTTACCATTTTAGTTCCAGTCTCTACTGTTTTCTTCGCTGAAACTAATTTATCAACTTCAAACAGTATTGTCAAATTGTTACTAAAGAAACTATGATTATTTTTATGTGTTTGATAAATCAAGGTGCGGGTGATGAACTGAAAAATTTATATGACAGAGCTGCCTTCATCTGTAACTGCTTAGGTATACTAAACTACAGTGATATGACACATTAATGTTCAAGGATACACTCTGATAAGGCTTCTTTAGTTATAACATATTAATGCCTTTGATCTTGCCCAATGGTCTCTTGGGAAGTTCATTATCTTAAGTGACTCTTTTAATTTACGCTTGACAGCATACGGAAAGTTGAATTGAACAGTGTGATGCACCTTTTACTCAAGTAGGAGGCATATAATAACCCTTGGCAGGAGGCGATTATAGAGTCCTTTTAAATAATGTGGTAAAAAGTAATCTTGAGATGACTTTTCATCAAATTAACCTCGAGCAGCTGGGCACCTGCGTTGCTTATCCCTGCGCTAGATTAACTGATTTTTGCATGTGAATATGGGCAATGGTCTAAGTATTGCTCTTACTATATGCTTTTCTATGTTCCAAGACTATGGTGTAATTTAATTATCTGAGTCTCATTCATCCTTCAATGGATATTATTAGTTGATTGCCCTATTTTAGCACAACATAGTCATTCTTTAGTTGTCCTTTCTCCCCAAGTCCCCATGACCATAAATGGACATGTGACTTACTGCATTTTTTTGAATATGCTTATAACCATGTATTCATGATCTGCATATCATTAGATTGATGTCAGTAATTTTTAATTATCTGAAAAACTAATCGGGTAAGTTCCTTTTCTAGGTCCCACATGTGCAAAATTAGTTGTGCAGAGGACAAAAGGTATGCCATTGATTAAAATTTCCCTCAATAAGCTTGTGGATTCCGCTGCTGGTGAAGCTATGGCAAAGCTATCACTTGAGCTTTTCAGAGTCCTCAAAAATGTGAAAACTTCCTTGGTGAAAGGTCCTATTCCTTTTCTTGCCCTGCTTTCACTTGGTTATTGCCCTACTAATGTTGCTTTGATCGAACACTTTATGAGCATGTATCTTCTTCCTGTCGGTAGCTATGAATTAACATCAACAAACGTTAGTCAAGAAAAGAAACTGTAAAATTAAGGGTTTTTGCATTGGTATTAATTTTATCTTCGATGAGCGCTCTTGATCCGCTCTATGTTGATCCTGATGCCAATTGTAGATAGATCCTAGAAACTGATTACTGCCTATGAAGTGTAGATGAGTGTTAGGACATTGGTTAATACTAAGATAATATTAGTCTGTTTAGTAGGGGTATATTAGTACGTCCCTATGCTAAGTCTTACTATCATTGTAGCATTTCTACATAAGAGGATAGACAGGTGTGGTTGTGGTAGAGACTTTCAGAGAAGTGTTGAATGAAATCAGGCCACAATTGTGAATTTGGAGAGCACTCTCAGGAGTTATCTAGGCTTTGATCCTGTCAATTGGTATTAATGCCCCTTCTTGGGCAGTGAGAAATTTCCAAAAAGATGAAAGATATGGAGCTGTTGATAGAGATTTTTGTGCAGATGGAGATGAAGGTTGGACACGCTGTCTAGATTCTCACATATTTAGTTCAGTTCGTAAGTATCGAATATGGCTGGGAGTTCAGTCGAACGAGATGGATGTCAGAGGAAGCTTATCAGTTGGAAGAGACGATTGACATAGGGAAGGAAGTGGAGATCAAGAAGTTGGATTGGGAAGAGATGGGGCCCAATCAACAAGGAAGTGGAGACAGAAACTTCAGCTTTGTTGGAGTCGGAATTTAAAATTATTGACTAAGGTTTAACATGACAATAGAGGAAATGAATTTTGAAGATTCAAGAGTTTTAGTCCTCATGAAAGTGATGTCACTTCAAAGAACTAAGGCAAGTGGAAGGGACGAGAACATAAGTCCAAGAAGGGCATAAAAAAGTTGAGACTTAAAGAGGAAGTATCTCATCGTCAACAACTTAGATACAACGGATTTGGCAAGTCTAGCTAGAGATGGAAGCAGAAGATAATTGATTGGAATTAGAAGGCATAAGGGAAATGGTTGAAGCAAAAAAAAGGAGAGACGATGGCATCTAATGCACCTGGTAACAAAATCAAACGAATTAGGGTAAATCCTAACCCTAATTCAAATTCCCCTTCCTTTAGCATGTTAACATCTTCCATCGAAAGCTCTTCCGATTGAATTCCTGCCGCAGACCGTCCACTTGTGACTTTGGAGACGCTCATTCATCTTCAGTTAGTCGTTAACCCCACGAGAGAAGATCTTGAAAGGGTTTGGAGAAAGGAACACGTCTACGATGGGGAGGTTGAGGGAGACTGGTTTGTCGTCTCACTAGTGCAATTCAAGAAGGGTGGGCTTACCTATCATCAAACCGAGCTATTTTGTCGCCAAACCGGGGCAAAACTTAAGAGAAGGGAGCAAAATCCAAAAAATTAGGGAAATCCCTAAATTGGTTACCTTAACCTTGATATCGGCCTTGAGTACACACACATCAATTAAACTGTCACAACCCACCACCATTTTGACTGCAATGGTGCCTAGCTGCTAATGACCCCTCACGTGAACTGGACTCCTACTTCAGCGGTAGCGTGCCCTGGCCCTATAGCTCCATTTCTGTTGTGGTGACAAACAGATTCTCACGTACAAGTGTATCCCAGCTAGTCTTCAGGTTTGGCTGATTGACGAAGGTGATGGGAGCAAGGAAACTTTCATGATCACCCCTTTTATTAAAGAAGGAAAGTGAAGCTGGTAGAAGAAGCTCTGAGCGGTTGAGTACGGATATTCGAGAATAGTGAGCTCAGCAGAGAACAAACCTTGTTCTGTTTAATAGAGATGTAAAGCTTGAAAAGGCAATCCAGACCCCCACCGCTCCTGACCAGTTTCATATTAAGCTTCAGGAGGATTTGAAGCAACTTCTGCTTCTTTTAGCCTTGGCTATTGTGGAAATTACTACTGCGACATAACTTCATATGTGTTTCTACCATAGCTAGCTTGCCAAAGAAAATACTTTTAGCTAGTAATCCATAATTGTTCATTCCCACCTTGAGGACAAGGTGGTTGTTTAGGGGGGAAGTGATGTTAGGACACTATGTAATACTTAGATGTTATTAATCTATTTACTAGGGGTCTATTAGTACATCCCTATGCTTACTATCATTGTAACATCCTATATAAGAGGATAGACAGGAGTGGTAGAGGCTATCAGAGAAGAGTTGAATGAAATTAGGCCACATTTGTAGATTTGGAGAGCACTCTCGGGAGTAATCTAGGCAGTTATCTGAATAATCTGAAACCCTTAAACTTCAAAATTTGTGTGTACGTTCAACTGCTGTTTATTTCTCGTATTATATTTTTTGTTACCCCTATATGCTGCCTTTTTTCCCCTCTATTCCAAAATGTGTTTTTATAGTTTGACGTAAATGATCTTTTTCTATTTTTTATCTACAAGTTTATAGTGGTTGTTGTCGCAACAAATTGATAATTAATTCTGAAGTGCAAGAAGTAGAGCTGTCAAATTTTGACCCAACCCAAAATCCCGTCCGTTTTATCTGAACCCGAAAAAATTTAAATATAATAAACCCAAAACCCGATTGGGTAAAACCCAAAATGACCCGAACCCGAAATGACCCGAAAAATTTATAACCCGAAACCGACCTGAACCCAAAATGACCCAAAATAATAGTACTTAAAAGTTATCCAAACTCGAATAACATGAAATAATAGTGACCATAAATTGACCCAAACTTGAATGACCCAAACCCGAACGGATAATGACCCCAAAAAGATATGACCCAAAATCCGAACGGATAACCCGTTTGCCAGCTCTAGCTAGAAGTGGAAATACTATGGCAAGAAGTGGTTGATGTAATAATTTGGGCAGAATTAAAGATGGGATGTGATAGGAGGTTTGGGTTGGTGCATTCTAGACGTTAGCCTAGCCGTAAGAGAGAGGATCATTATGGAAAAAGATTACTAGTGGCATCTACTAAGGATCGAGAAGGAAAGGCCTAATTACCGTATTAATATCTAGCTTTTATGGTTAGGGATAGTTGACTGTTTGGATGCAGTTAATGTCTTGCTTTTATATCTAGCTTTTATGGTTAGGGAAAATTGTCTGTTTGGATGTAGTTAGTATTTTAAAGTCTAACTTTTTTATCTAGTGACTGTTTGGTTGTAGTTAGTATTTTAATGTCTTGCTTTTATGGTTTGAGAAAGTTGACCGTTTAGAGGTAGCTAGTATTATGGTAAGTAAGTGGGTATTTAAGGGGTTAGAAGGATTGTAAGAAAGACATCGAAACATTGGATATTGTAGGCCTCTTTGAGGATTTATTGGTAGGAAGGTTACCCCAATCTTTCTAATTTCTATCAATTCAATTCTTCCAAACTTCTATCAATTCTTTGTAAGTTCTACCAATTCTTCGTACGTTTGATCAATTTGGTATCAAGAGCCGCTTTCCTTGGGGCGTTGGTGTTGAATGGTTTTTACGAGAAGCTCTTTAATTTCAACGATGGCAGACCTGGAGAAAGAGCACGAGGTGTTCCGACATTAGCTTTCGATCTTGCCGGTAAATTGGACGCTCTTGCTACAACAGTGGGAAACCTAGCTTCGGTGGTTTCTTCTCGAGAGACGGAACCGCTGGACGCTGGCAGGGATAACTATCGACGGCGGACTGGGGGCAGTGACCTTGGTGATCAGAAGGAAATCAAGATCAAGAAAATCGAACTTTCGATCTTTGTGGGGGAGGATCCTCTAGGATGGATACATAAAGCGGAGAGATACTTTGCTCTCAGCAAGATTGCCGATGGTGATAGAGTGCGAGCTGCGAGTGTTTGTATGGAGGACACCGCCTTGTATTAGTTTGATTGGCTGGAAAACCACATTGGACTTCCGACGTGGGGGGAATTCATTGTCCTCTTGATTGAGCGGTTTGGATCGCCGCTCAGCAAGAATCGCCTTGATCTGCTGTGTTTACTGCATCAAGACTCGACTGTGGAGGAATATCGAAGTCAGTTTGAGTTTTTCTCTGCTCACCTTAAAATATACCCAATGAAGTATTTTAGAGTATATTCCGTACTGGTTTAAAGGACTCTATTAAGGCTGAGCTGGCGCTGTTTGCTCCACGGGACCTCCACGTTCTGATGAAGATAGCCCGCATGATTGAAGAGAAGAACGGCACTCTGGCTGGGAAATCTCCCAACCCTAGCCGGCTGTACAGCCGCGACCGCACTGCCACTGGTTCAAGAGCGAGATCATCTTGGTGGTCAAAATCTGATGCGGCGAGTGGTGGTGAGACTAGGGCGAGTGACGTGATTACCCCCAAATCGTCTTCTATCCATTCTTCTCCTTCAATTACGCTGAAAACGGAAATTCCAGACAACTCTTCTTCGGCGTCGTCCAACCGACCCTCAACATTTCGAAGAGTGCCTGATGCTGAGATGCAGAGACGTAGGACTCTCGGGCTGTGTTTTTGCTGTGGAGAAAAGTGGGGTCAATCCCATTGATGTAAAACTTCTGGCCTACAGCTTCTATTGACCGACAATGATGAAGGGGGGAAGAGGCTTTTGCTATATCTCCTATTAGCGAGGACGACCAGCAGAATGACGGGATGGATTCTGTTCAAGCAGACTTGTCCCATCTCTCTGTGCTGGGAATTCCTTCTAGAAGAGCTATGAAATTAGAAGGCTATTGAAATAATGTAAAGTGCTGATTCTAGTGGATAGCGGTGCTACCCACTGTTTTGTCCGGGAAAATTTTGTTCACACACAGAAACTACAGGTGGACACATCAGTTTCCTTTGGGGTGACTATCAGCAATGGAGAGAAACAATATACAGTACTGGTATATGTAAAGGGCTTAAGCTGCAGTTACAGGGGGTGGAGTTCTCCTTGGACTGTTTACCCTTTAATATTGCAGGGGTCGATCTTAACTTTGGTCTGCTTTGGTTGGAGATGTTGGGTGACACCAATACAAATTGGGGAAAACGATCCATTAAATTCTGGCGGGATGGCGCTTTGGTACATCTCTATGGTGATCCATCTTACTCGATCAAAGAAGTGGGCTGGAAAACAGGGTCTAAGGCGGTCACTGAGCAGGGCCAGTGTTGGTTGTTACTGCTATCCAAGTCTGATTCAGAGCAGTTGATAGCCCCGACTGTTGGGGATGTACTTGATGGAGTTTTAACGGAATTTCAGGAAGTGTTTGACCCCCTCACGTCTCTACCACCCACCAGATTTCATGACCATCGTATTTCACTTAAGCCTGATGTGGTGCCCCCCAATGTTAGACCGTATCGGTATCCTCACTATCAAAAAAATCAGATTGAGCGGATTGTAGGATCTGTTGCAATCTGGATTGTGTACCCAGGCCCAGCTGCTGCTGTTGACTACCGTCATCGGTTTGGGCATGAACCAGAGGTTCTCATTCGCTGGCGTGATAGTCCTGACTTTGATGCATCTTGGGAGCCTATTTCTGTTATTAAGGAGCAGTTTCCTTTGTTTCACCCTGAGGACAAGGTGGTTTTTCAGGGGTGTGGTGATGATAGGAGGTTTCGGTTGGTGTATTCTAGACGTTAGCCTAGCCGTAAGAGAGAGGATCATTATGGAAAAAGATTACTAGTGGCATCTACCGAGGATCGAGAAGGAAAGTCCTGATTACCGTATTAATATCTAGCTTTTATGGTTAGAGAAAGTTGACTGTTTGGATGTAGTTAGTATTTTAATGTCTTGCTTTTATACCTAGCTTTTATGGTTAGAGAAAGTTGACTGTTTGGTTGTAGTTAGTATTTTAATGTCTTGCTTTTATGGTTTGAGAAAGTTGACCGTTTAAAGGTAGCTAGTATTAAGGTAAGTAAGTGGGTATTTAAGGGGTTAGAAGGATTGTAAGAAAGACATCGAAACATTGGATATTGTAGGCCTCTTTGAGGATTTATTGGTAGGAAGGTTACCCCAATTTTTCTAAGTTCTATCAATTCAATTCTTTCAAAGTTCTATAAATTCTTCGTAAGTTCTACCAATTCTTCGTACGTTCTATTAGGATGAAACTAAGGTAATCTCCATAATTGTGCCAATAATGAACACAGAAAAAGCTATCCACACTAAGAAATTAACCTAGTAGAAGGGAGAAATAGTTAACACACACATATGAAGGAACTCTCTCCATGGGAAGAATAATCCCCCCACCTCCCAGCTACAGCTGAGTGCTGTTCAATGACTAGTTGAATTCACCCCACATACACTAGCGGTTACTTCCTTTATGTAATCCCTATAACTACTCTAAGTTGTTTTTTCTCTAATAACTAAACTAAACTGTAGTCCCCTTCATTGAGTTATGCCCATAAGCGTCTCCTTTATTGGTTGCAACTCTTGTAGCTCCAGTTGCCCCTCTCTTTCATGAATACCCTAGTACTTGTCTGGACCCTGCAATATCTATCTGGGAGTGCCTGATATGTTTCAAACTCCTAGGTCTTGGTTACTTTATCCTAATGATTCTGCTAAAGCACCTCTTGCATTTAGCTTGATGATTGATTTTGTCACACCCTTCAACTTCACCTTGGATGACGGTATCTTTTGGCCCCTTTCCGCGTCTTCAGCCTTGAAGACAGGATTGTATTAGATCAATACGTAAAAAATGTTAGGATATGATTTCACAAGTTAGGTGTGAATGGCGTAATACTATGAATTGGCAGTTTGATAGGTTGCTAATGTGTTAATTGCCTGTTATATTATCTGTGTTTGTTTTTTGTAATGGTAAAACATAATTAAATCAAGGGAGTATGCATTCCATAAATCATTGACTTGCCTATACTGTTCATGCGTTGATGCTTGACGTTTATTATTGGAATTGAGTGCTGGTTTTTTAATTATGCATCAGAGCAAGATCGCAGCTGCCAACTGACCAGAATGATTTCAGAAGAGAGGGTAAATTTGCCTTATCCTTGCCTCAGGTGGATACATTTGCTGATTCCAGTCTCCACAATTTAAACTTTGAAGTAGTGCTTTATGTTGCTCCTTATTTTTCTGTATTGCTTGGAGCATACAGAGATTCCTGGATTATGGGCATGCGGTTCTATGTGATAGGAAGTGAAAGATCTAATGATGATTTCAAATGTATGGTTCTCTACTTTAGGCTTTAGCGGCTGGATTTGCAAAAAAAAATGTGAATCTTTTTATCTAGCATATATTAATAACAACTGGTCGTTTCTCTCATTTATATTTGAATTCCCCCATTACAATTTCTTTTTGTAGTTATTTGTTTTTACCAAGTTTGGGAAGAAGAGGCTTTGATCTTTCTGATGCTGGTTGCTGATGTAAGTAGCTGATCAGAGGGTGAGTATATGCCTAGAAGGCCAGATAGGAGTGTTGAGAGAGGGAGGGAATGATGTTTAGGATCTGGGTTAGATGGTGATCTATGACATTATATGCTGAGGATGGTTTGTTTACGAGCTCATCTTATTCTTTCTGTGTGCTAATACCATGCTCTAATTATGCAATATACCATCTATTCTCTATTATGCTCGTAATTGTGGTGCATGATCTTTAGCTTCTCTATATCTATTTATCAAGCTTCGGTGGTGCTTGAATTGTGTAAGGACTGAGAGTTCATGTAAAGGTCGAAGCTGTATTTTGATTAGGACCCTTGAAAGCAATCTAGCTGGTAGCACCAGATTCTCTGTTCTCGTCAGTGATGCTGCTGAATCATTCTTATGTCTTCTTATAGAATTTCGTTGTAATATACTATTGCTATTTCCATGAAGCTGTGAATGTTTCGTCCTTGCAAAGCTGCGCATGTGCCCATCTTTATCAAAGTTCTAGGATCTTACGTTTGTTCTCTAGATGACCTGATTCCTTTCTGCTGCTTTTCTTCACCTGTCATTGCAGGAAAAGGCCCAGAGCATGAAAAGCCAACTGGATGAACTATTGTATCCAAAACGGCAGAAGTTACAGCACATGTCATCAGTTAGAGGATCTATGGCAATTGGTACCTCTGATCCAGAATTAGGCGTTGGTTCTCAAAAATCTTCAGGCATGTATTTTGATAATTCTTCCTAGTTTCGTTTGCTAAAACGGGTTTTGCCCCTTGGTTCCTGATTTTTTTGCTTACCAACTGGGCAGCATTCAAAGACTTTGTTTTGGACGTTGATTTGTTGTCTAAATTTGTATTACTGTTGCAATTGCAATAGTAGAGTATATCTCTAGTGAATTGTTTTTTTTTTTGCTTTTGATAGTTAGAGGCACTTGGCCATTCAGTCTACAATTGTGGAAAAGGACAGCAAAAAACGCTGTAACATACATAAAATTTATACTTACCTACTTTCTCCTCATGCTTTATCCTTGCCCCCCCAACCCAAATTGAGGATCTCACTACTTTCCTTCACTCCTGCTTCTACGCTTACAAGCTATTTTCCTCGCTTAAGAGAGTTTGTTAAATCACAAATAATTTTCTTCTACCATGATCCTTTCTGAGGTGAGCTTTGGTTGAGGCCTTCTTCTGTCCCAACTCGCCATCTGTAATGCCTTTCTCTGGGACGGGACAGTCTTGCGACACACTCTTTCTTGATCTCTAGTGAATTGTGGAAAGTAAGCTTATTTAATTAGTTAATAGAAGTTACGCAGCATGCCCTAACTGAGTTAATTGAGAGTTCTTATGAGAGCAGCACTAAGATGTTTTCAAGAAACCGACATCCCAGTTGCCAAGTACAAGAATGCTAGGACATAGTTAATAGAAGCTTTTGTTAAGGGAAATCTTGTTTTACTCATTCTTATATGAATTGTTAATCTTCATAGAAAGATTCAGAGAGGGAAGACGGCCCTTAGCTTTCTTTGGCATGTCTCCGGCAAACTTCACCGAGTTTATTTTCTATAATGTATAGATTTTGCTAGTAATATGATATGGTTCCCTTGCAATCTGTGAATAATTCTTGTCGAGTTGTCATTCCTGTTGTTCCATGTAAAAATATGAAATGAAAGCTTTTGAAATTAACAACTTGCTGTAGTATTCTGAGTATAAATACACTATTTCCTATGATCAGGGAGTGAACCGGTCTCTGAGAAAAGAAAATCTGGGAAAGTGGCTACTATTGTTTTACCTGCTCATCGGAGGTAATCTGTTGTGCTGCTAGTGACATGTTTCTGTCCTATTTTATTACTGACACCTCACTCAAGTTTTACTATCTTTTCATTTTGGAAGGGCAAAGGTTAGGGGAGCTGTTTTACATGACGTGGACGAGGAGGATTGAGAAAGCTTGGAATGGTGGTGAATGTGCCAAGTGTGGAATCCGGGGTGGTAGTTTTGTTTTGTTTTTGTTTTTTTTTTTTAATGTAGGATAAGAAAAAAACTTATATAGCATGAATGTACATTCCTTGTATCTGGGCTTTTAAATTGTTGACAAAATATTATAGGTCAACTACTTCAGTTAATCTTTGGTGAACTTAGATCGGGGCATGCTGAAATGTTGACCAAAATATGTGTGGGAATTCAGATTTGTGGACAGAAAACGGTTCACATATGCTCAGGCCTGGCCCCATTGTAGATCATGCTTTATTATAGAAAGCTTGGTTTGGTGTTTTTTGTCCAGCTTCGGCCACCTGATGTGATCGGAAACTTGTGTTCAGAGATAGGGTTTTAATGTGAGAAACTTTCAATTTGAAGCTTTTGTATCCATATGTACAGGCTAGCGTGGTCTGCGTTGCGTCGGTTTTCGTGTGAATGAGTGGTGGAAGCAGTAAGTCGAGAGGGATTATCTTTTCCGGAGAACAACGCTACAAGTAATCACTTCTGCAAATGATACATTCTCAGTTCAGCTCAGCTCAGCATGTGTAGTAGTGATGAAAATGATGTCAGAAATAATTAACTTCTCGTGGGTCCAGACGTCCAATTGCTTATTTTACATATTATCTAGATGACCGGTCGTTATCTACGTTTATTTCTTGCTACTCACTGTGCACATGCGCCTGGTCACTATCTTTACTTATTTCTTGTTTTTATGACCGGTCGTTGCGATCGGTTTTCGTTATTTGAGCGATGGTTCTTGACCTTCTCTTGGTTCTCTGGTTAGTCTCATTTTCACCTCTTCAAGTCCTATATCAATTGAAACCGCAAATTAGACTCTGAGCTTGCCTTTCAGCTGTCAGACCCAATCAACAAGGTCATTTCAAGTGTTGGGCGTCGGTCGGTTTAGAAGAGAAAGGCTTACCCAGAAGGCGGCAACTAAAGTTGCACGCCGTTGAAACATCAACAAGGTCATCCATGGTGATTGTGATTTGTTCATCCGCAGTGAGAGTGAGGTCCGTACAACGGGACTTCCATCGGGTGGGTAGATTGAATCTCCATAACAACCCTAACAAGATCGCTAGTGCTCGCGAGATAAAATAATCTATATTTCAAGTCAAATAAAATGATAAAAGCACACACTCATGACACATGAAGTACCAAACCTAAAATTACAATTACAGTTACATATCAGTTTGTTATATTCGGAACCTAAGGTACTAACTTGAGTATATGTAAATGCATAAGTATAGCGGGAAAGATATGAGAAGAAGATAAAAAGACCTTCAGATCATTGGGTTTCGATGTTATATATATTCACAAAAAGAAGAAGCCTACACCGAGAAAATAAAAATGTCATCGTCGCCGTGTACTTTCACCGGTCATTGACAGGAGAAGAAGAACGTATTACACACCGTCGTTGAGCTCCCGCCCAAAACACACAAACCATAATGTACCTGACATAAAAATTCAGACCCACATAGTACGATGCTTGTTTGACCATGGCGTGGTTCTTGAAACAAATTTGATTTATGAAAAATTTAGTATTTCAAAAAGACTACTTGGGTAACTCTAACGTGGGATTCTGATGTCTTTTAGAGTTTATTAAATTGATATTTATTATTAAAATCAGAGCCATCAATTTATTTTAATGGCAATGTATAAGATTACGGGTCAATATAATATTTTGTTTTTTTACTAGAAGTTGAACCATCAAGTTATTTTAATGACTTTGTGATGAATATAAAACTATCATAGTATCCAAGCTATTTACTAGGCCGCTGTATATTATAATAAAGGTTTGCTTTATTTGGGATTTTGGAAATTTCATGAAATTTCAGAAAGTTATAAAATCAGTTATAATTTCCTTTAAAATCCATGAAACATTATTATTATTATTGACTAGAAGGAAAAAAAGACTAAAATACCTCTATTCGTTACAAAGTATTTTGAAAGTTCACAATATATCACTAAATATTTAAAAAGTTCATAAAAATCAAATCAATATATAAATATAGATAACCATAAAAAATAAACAAAAAAATATTATAAAAATAAAAAAATTAAATACTTTTAGAACTTTGTTAGTTGTTAAGGACCGTGAAATAGAATATAGAGTTACATAATTTATAATATATTATATGATACTGAAATACCCTTGACTTAACTATGGTTATTAATTTATGCTAATGTGATTTTTAGAGGCTTAATTATGCCTAAATAACATGTGAGAACAATTCTCGAAGAAACGAATCCATATAGTGGGTTAAAAACGCAAAAGAAGTCTTAAAGCACATTTTTCGGAAAAACCGGGAAAATGTGACTTTAAGTGGTTTAAATGACTTGTATAAATTATAGTTAATCATATAACTATAATTAAACATTAATGGAGGTCTAAGAACCACTAAAATTAAATAAACGAAAAAAATTCAGATTACGGCCCCAGTTAGTGAATAGTGCCAAACAGGGACTTATGGGGTGTTAATTGCTAAAAGACCAAAATGCCCTCCTCTTCATTTTGTAAAAAAAAAATCTGGCACCTCTTGCCTGTGAGTGTAGCCACGTTCCCCCCCTTTCTTAATTAAATTGGCTACATATTAGTGATAAGAGACAAAAGCCATAAAGTAAAACAAGTACAGTTTGCTTTTCCCTCTCTCCCATTCCTTCTTCATTCCTGTTTTTCTCCCCCTCTACAGACCCACTGCTATTCTCTTCTTCCTCCTGTCGATTTTGA
Organism: Limonium bicolor; assembly: GCA_023374045.1. Lineage (NCBI taxonomy): Eukaryota > Viridiplantae > Streptophyta > Magnoliopsida > Caryophyllales > Plumbaginaceae > Limonium > Limonium bicolor. The sequence continues at coordinate 441,112,153 of CM041776.1, forward strand.
AGCCTCCAAACCAGCTTGAGCTTCCTCTCCCATGTCCAAAGCTTAAACAAAGCTTAAACAACATAAAAATCACATATTCTTGCTCCCCTTGTCTTGGAGATTCTTTTCTACCTTTTAAAATCTGCAAACTCCAAAGTTGGTCTCCATGGCTGGAGCTCTATTTGAAGGAGGAAGCTACACATTCTGAGCAAGATTCATCTCTTAGTTGTTTAAAGGTAAGAAGAGCTTGAAACACCTTCCTTTTCCAGCTTTTATAGTGACCGAAAATTCCATGGCTTGAACTCCGATTTTTCTCCTTGTTCTAGCCGGTTTCATATTCAAGAAAATAGATGGAGCCTTGCTTGTTAAGTTGCCAAAGTACTTCATCTAGAAGTTGAAAGGTATTCCCTCTTTTAGTGTTTTAAGCACTCTTCTTCCATTCTAGGTTTAATCCTAGAGCTTAAGTGTTTACCTAGTCCTTATTGTTCCTTGGGCATGGTCTGTAGCATTAGCAAACTCCCCATTGGCCGGTTTGTAAATAAGAACAAGAAGAAAGAAAAGAGCAAGAATAAATGAGGAAAAGAAACTAGAAAGTCTAAGGTAATTGACTTACTTTTGAACAAATTTTTGAATGTTTTGTGGTATTAAAAATTACATTACTTTAGTATTGTTTATGCTACTGTAATTGTGATCAAGAAATGGAGTTATTTTAGTGTTGTTTATGTTGATGTTTAAGGGCCTTGGAGCCAAGCTATTTAAGTTGAAGTGTCTTATTATGGTTTATGTAATTTGCTGGAATTTATGTGTTGTTAGTGTCTAAAATGAATAGGGCTGTTGAACTGATTTATGTGAGCTAAATAATGCATTTGGGCAGGCTATAATTGTAGGGAAACTATGACGAAATTTGGGTAGAAACCAAGTGTAATTGTGAGTAGAAATGACCTAGGTTTAACTAGGTGTGTTTAGAGATCAATGTGGTTAAATAATCACCTTAGAGTTGTGTTGAAAGAAAAATTATGTAGTTGGGTAAAACTTGGAGTAAAATGATGTAAGTTGCATACTAGAGGTGCATTAGTTGTGAAACAATGAAGTAGTAAAGATTGAGAGAAAATATGCATCTTTGAGACCTAGGAAAACTAAATTACAAGTGTTAGGAAATAAGAGTGGAAATTGTGTAATTTAATCAAAGTTTAATTAATGAGTTTAGTTAATAGATTAAGAAGGTTTAAAGTGTTGATATAATGTTAAGACATGTTATAATACATGTGGGAATATTGGGAAAGAAATGAGCAAATAAAGGAAGTTAGAACAACAAAAAAACTGTCAAAATGTAGCAGCACATAGCAGGGTCCGGGACCTAGGTCTTGGATGAGGTCCCGGACCACCATTAAAATCTTACCGAGAATTGGGAACTGGACATGGTCCGGGACTTGGGTCTGGTATAAAGACCTGGACCAGCTCTTAAAAACGTTCGAGAGTTTGCCCAGCAATATGGTCCGGGACTTAAGCTAGGGTTAAAGACCCGGACTAACACAAAAATCCACCTGAGAGATTGGCCATAAAATGGTCCAGGACCTAGGGTAAGTAGGAAGTCCCGGACCACAATGAAAATGCTGCCGAGAGTTTCAAAACATGATGCTCCCGGAGTTAAGTACCGGACATAGTCCCAGACCAACACCAGAATTGCACCGAGACTTTGAAAATGAAATGAAACCTAGGGGATTGTTTGGTATTGCCATTATATGAATGTTAGGAGTTGTTTAATGACATGTAATGGTCATTAGAGGTGAAAACAAGTATAAGATATAATGAGAAATAAATAACTTATGTGATTAAGTTTGAATTATAATGAGTTAGTAATTATAAATCGGGAATCATTAGAGATGAAATGAGCTAGATTAATTATAGAGAATTAACTACCCGATTCCATGAATGTTATAGGATTTGAATAGTCGGACTCCGGAGGAGAGTCGACGACCAAGAACGACGGTGAACAGTATGATTTTCTCATGCCCTTTATGCGAACGAAGTTTCCTCGATTTGTGTGATGCATGAATATGATTATTGCATTTCTTTTATGTCTTGTGATTGACTATCCATTTTATTGAGTTGTGATTAACATATTAAGTTTGTATAACTCATAAAAGACATAAAAGGTGGTTGTAAAACTTAACCGCTTGAAATGCGCAAGCGTTCTAACCATGACTTATTGATTGAAAGATTCTCACTAACTCCCTAACTATGTGACATTCATGACTCTGAGTAAATGGGTAACAGGGGGGGGTGAGAAGCCTGATATTGAATCGGCCACGCGTGAGAATGAGGAGGCAAGAGAGATTGTTTTCCGAATTCTGGCCTAACCTTCCCACCATGGTCCAGACCCGTATGGGCGCAACCCGGGAAGTAAGCCAACCTAAAGCCCGGTGGTGAGAGTGGACTTGTCTCTGCCCGGAGGTCAACCGACTTGACTTAAAGATTATTCAGGAGAAGGATAACTGGTAAACTAAGATCATGACTAGTGCGGGTATATGATCTAGAAGTAAAGAGTTAAAAACATCCGATTAAACCGGATGTGTGATTAACTAACAAAGAGATGAGGTTAGAGCTTGAGAAGAGAATCCCAAGGCCTCAGTGACTAATGAATGGATGACTTGTGAATTGTTTTCCATTTGCATGTGTTGTAATCTATGCATGAGTGTTTCTATTGCATGATTATGATGTTCTTCATATTAGCATGCTTGCTTGAATAAATGAACTCCATGTATGCGACAAAGTAGTCGGCGTACCCCCGTTAACACACGGGGTATGTGAATTTCATGCCAGCAAGTTGTGCTGAGCCCCTTTGGGGCCAATGATTTTTATTTCAGGTACCCGAGAAGCTTGATTGGTCGAGAGTGAGACCGGGCTGTTATACTTTTGCTAGCTAGTGGTTATTTTGATGGTGTACTGAGTTGTACACGAGCTTGTAGCCCTTTTTGAATAGCCAGTGTACCACGGTGTACACTTACTGTATTTGAATTATGAAGACTTGATAGACATGAGTAGGTGTTATACTCATAGTTGCTTTTGTATAAGACTCGTGGAACAAAATGTATTTTGGATTGTACATTGTAGTGCTTGGTAATCAAAGGTTGTAGTTGATGTTGTGGTATTTTTATGGAAGCTTGGTATATTTCTGGTTTATCAGACCGTGACCGTATGTAGTTAGGCCTTTTTAGTCATATGGGTGGCTAACGGCATTGTATCATCCGCCGTTGGTATGTGAATTTCCGCTGCGATTAGAATGACGACCGAGACGATTAGACTATAATGATAGGATTAGCGGTAAGGGGTGTTACATATTGAAATACCCCAAATATAATTAATATTATTAAACCATTATTTAATGGAAAATAATCCTATTATAAATCATTTCACGTACGCATGCAAACCCATGCATGAGAACGTTACGTAAAAACAGTCGTTTCTCCATAAACGCTAAAACGCCTTAGAAGCATATGGTCAAACATGACCTTGTATGACCCTCTAATATTCAAACCAAATGGTCATACAATTATTATATGAATATAAATATATTCCCTAAGCTATATTCAGTCAAAAACGCAAAACGCTCGGGAGTGCTCACGCACGCCCCTTAAAGCACGAAAAGTCCGGAGGAGTGCCGAGGTGGCACGAACTCCTATAAAATTAATTCCTAGAGTTCCTAACATCATTATTAATCATTCTAAAGAGAACCACGAAGTGGTTTCACAAAATTCAGCAAAAACCACAGGAGGATTTCTTAGCGCTCCTTTTTGGCCCGGGAGTGTCCCGATGGCCCGTAAATTATGTCACGGGTTGATATAACCCCATATAACTCAATGTAACATCTTAGTATATGTTTATTTACCATAATAAGTGTTTAAAAACACTTGGAACTCATAAAAACAATTGGTTTCCCAAAAAGTTCCTTAGAGCACAAAAACACACCTTCGGGTGTCACGAAAATGCGTTTTATGCAATTGTCTTGTAGTTTTTGACATGCCACGAATTGGTAATCTTAAAAAGGGTTAAAATGAACTTCTAAATCAGTTGGTGTGACTAGTCAACAAGGTGCTCTATAGGGGCCGATTTTAAGAGCAAAAACTAGTATAAAATTTGCTTTAAAAGTTTATAAAAGGCTTAAAACATGATGACTCATCATCCCATGTGTTATATTACTTAATTCCAAAGTATGTAGGTCTCATTTGACCAGAGAGCTGTCGAAATTAGGTCATGGAATAAGGCCATGTGAGCTAGATACAAAACAAATACTAAAAGCAAAAAGTAGATTCCTTTTCTTTTTGCCTTTTGATTTCTTAAGCATGTGACCATCCTTAGCTCTTCCTTGGATCTTCATGACCGGTGGAGACCTCCCAATTGAGCTTGAATTCGTCCAGCTACAAGAGGAGAAGAAGACAAGCAAAACTTAGAAAAATCAAAAGAAGATACCTTACCTTTTCTTACCTTGTCTTCTAGCCAACATTATTTTCTTTCCAACTCTTGCTTAGTCACACCACATGGCCGGTTTTATGCAGTAAATAAGGGCTTTTATTGAGCCAATAATCTATGTAATAAACTAAGGAAAAGAATAGTCAAATGACATTAAAAATTGACAAAACAAAAATCAATTTCCAAAGGCATTCTTACCTTATACGTAAGTTTAGTCTCATTTCCCTCCTTGCACTCTTCATTCACGAATTGGTAAGGTTCTAAGCTCTCTCTTCTTGCTTCATCTTCTTCCTTTGAAGCTTTTAAGTCCATTAATGGAGTTTTAACTTCTATCTTCATCTTTAAGGTAATTTCCTAGCATTTCTTGTCAAACCTTGAAGCAAAACTCTTCCTAGCATAACAACAAGAGTTCGGCATCACTTAGTTCACCAAGGAGGTTGTTCAAACCAACATTAATCCAAGGAGCGTCTCAAGGTTATCTTAAGGTAGTTTTAATGCTTGAAAATCCTTAAAGCACATTTTTATGTGTAACCAAGTTCTACTCCTTCTAAGGTTCTTTTCTTCTTCATTTTGATGAAGGAAAATTTGTTCTTCATCCACCTTAGGAGTGCCGAATTCATAAGGAGAAAAGTCTAAGGTAAATCCTTGTAAAACTACTTACAAATCTACTTAAGATCTTTATTCAAGATCTAACTCCTAAAACTCCTACACCACTTGCATATAACCGAAGTGGAGCATCAAAATTTCCTTGGAGAAAGCTTGGAGATTCAAGAGGAGTTCAAGCACTTAACCACCTTTGTTAAGAAGTAAGTTTACTAAGTAAATCTTTATGTTATAAGCTTTGTTAAGCTTCTAAAAATTATACAAAAATTATGTACATCTCCTAGGTTTATTAAGACCGAAACTATATGGTATTATATGCCAAAAATACAATCTATAACTTATATAGAAAATATTTACCTTAAGACACATTTTTGTGTCACAAAATTTAGTTATGTCACATATTAATTCAAGCCGAATTATCAAGGGCAAAAATGCTTATTTTTGAGCTAAGAATTTATATAAGACATTACAATAATTTTTACATGAGTTATATAACTCCTATGAATTTATGTATAATTATTATGACATATAAGTCCACTTTTATATACTATATGGTCACCAAATAAATATGGCCGAATGTACTAATTGATAAATAGGTATTAATGACCTACTTAGGTATATAAACTTATATCACAAAGTTTGGTGAGCTAAAAATATTTCATTAGTGCTTAAATGGCTAATTAATTAAGTTAAGTGGCTTAAATGTAATTTTTACAAAATTTAGTGTATATATTGTGAAAGCCGAGAGCTAAAGGGGTATTTGGTGAAATTATAATATAATATAAGGTTAGGAATTAAGTTTATGAATTTTAGATAATTTAAACAAGTGTTAAAATAACATTTTATTAAGTTTTGGGCTATTATGTAATTTATAAAAGTTGTTATGAAAGTTTAGAACATAAAAAGGGGCGAATTCATAATTAAGAGATTTATTAGGCTCACCTTTGAAATTTTGAGGAATTATATATTTAGACTTTAGTTTATAAGTCATTAAGAAGTTATTATAAAGTTTTGGGGTGAAAATGTAATTAATGGAGAGTTCAAGACCAAAGCCGAATTATTTGGGGTTAGTTTGGTAATTTAAGAATTTATATTATATATATATTCGGCATTTATGGAGAATTAAAATTAAAACTATAGTTTATAAGGCATTATGTAAAGTTAATAAGATTTGTGGTTAAATTGTAATTATAGGGAATAATATTATTGCCGAGAATTTAAGGGGCTAAGTTGTTATTTTTGAAAGTTATAGTACTTAAAAGCTATATACCAAAATATTAGTGTGACTATGTAATTTAGCTAAATAAGAAGTTAAAACTCTATAATATAATGAGATTAGAATTTAAATATAAAGTTTATGAATTAATGTGGTTGATTTATAAATAACCGAAATATAAGGGTAATAATTTAGATTTAAATAAATATAGGTCCTACATGGATATTTGGAGGAATTAGAAGAAAGAATTTTAATTAAAGGAATTATGGAATTAGAACTATGGCTATTATATAGTTATAAGGAAGTTAAAGGAAAACAATAAATATTATTCATGACAAAAAGGAGAATAATGAGATTATAAGAATATCATGTCATTGTAAGACATTTAAATTTAGTTAAGAAAATTATAAGTTGTTATGTCACTTAGACAATTAAAATAAACAACAAATATAGTACATGAATATATGAATACATATATGTACATTAAAGGATTTATAAATAAATCAAAAAGGGATAACAAATAAGTTATACATTAAATCATGAGGTAATTAAAAAGAAATAAACCTCACATGAAATAACAACTACGAGATTTGTTGAAAGATCCAATAGAATTATTATATAAGGGTAACATAAATAACCCTCTCAGTTAATCCTATTCTAGGACTTTGTTTGACCAGACGTTGACCGGGAATTTAAACAAGTACAGTCTACGGTGAACGGTATGGGATTCTTGCAACCTGTTTTCTACCGGATTACACCGGCTTGTGTGCTATCTGTTGTTTGAATCAACGACCAAGATAATTAATGTAAACTGTTGTTTTACTCTTGCACACTGTGGTATTATTTTATGTGCGTGAATGATGCTGACTACTACGTGTATGTCCCACGCATACAAACACTACTATACCAGTGGATTAAATACCTGCGTTTCAGTATACCGAGGACTTGTACTCAAGTCTCTCACTAACTTCACTTTATAACAAACGTCATTATCCTAAACGTGATAATTGACAATACACATTGTGTTCTTGTTTAACGTCTTTATATGACACTTAACAACTCTATACTACGAGAACGAGGAGCCCAGTGGATCTGGCCATGCATGCTACAGGAGCTGTACCTGTCTCAGATCGTCTCCTATCTACGTCGCGACGGAACTTTCAGTTGGGAGGAAGACTCTATTCCTCCCGGGTTTCTAATGCCCTTCAGTTTGAGGAAGACTTCATTCCTCTAGTGGGATTCTATTTCCCACGCCTCTCAGTTCAGGGTTTAACTACGTTATCTCCTGGGTTTTTATACCCAACCTTTCAATCTTAACGAGGTCACTATACCTCCACTATATTGATATACTTTTATACATCTGTCAGTCCCACTGTGTGGACCCGACAGCTATCAGATAATTCAGTTCAGCTAACTCGACCTTCTGAGTCTTGTTCTATGTGACATTATTGTCCTTGTATGGATACTTGTTATTATCAGACTATGCTTGTTTACAGCTTTATAAAAATGAACTGCATGTGTTCGACAAAGTAGTTGGTGTGGCCCGGTAGACGATGGGCTGCACGTTTTCCATACCAGCATTGTTTGCTGAGCCCCTTTGGGGGCACCCCCATTTTTCAGGTACCTGAAGTTAAGAAGATTACCACACCGAGTGTAGGTGGGGTAGATTCAAGCTATGGGAGTCTTCCTTTAGACATTTGTTTTACTTAAGTATTTTACATTTGAGTTTGATTCCTAGTATCTCGGATTGTATTCGTATTCAGACCGTGACTTTTGGAGTTTGTATTTGGTCTTAGCCTTGTTGGTCACAAGGGTGGCCAACGGCATTGTAATACCGCCCGGTTGTTGTATTTATTTCCGCTGCAGTTGTATTTTATTTGGGAGTGATCGCCGTTCAGTTTATTGGATTTCGGGTTGGGGTGTTACACATATACTTTCTGTTTGTAGTATTATTTTATAAATAACAATTAATAATTGCTGAAATAATAAATATATTAAAAAGAAATATATTCTATCATAAAATTATGTGCAAAATAGAATATAAATTTTAAACACATAATAGTACTTAAAAGTTTTAAAAATAATTTATTTTGAAGAAATAATTTAAATTAGCTGGGGATATATAAAATAAATTATTTTTATATTTTTAGATATTATTATGTGTTTTAAAATTTTATCATCTATAATATAGATAACTTTATTATAATATTTTGTATTTTTATAAATTAATTATTTATGTATTAATAATTGTCAGCATAAATGACATAAAAAAATCAGAAATTATAATATGATATAAATTATGTCTTTATACTATATATTATATTTTATGATATTTAATAATTCAAATTTTTTAAAGTAAAATATATTTTTCTCTATATCTTTATATTTAAATATATTTTAACTTTTAATTTTATAAATTTATAATTTTTATATATTTTATAGTTATCTATACTTTATTTTTGTGAATAATTTCTAATTTTAATATTTTATGGTGTATTATGAACTTACAAAATATTTTATTAACTAGTAAAGATATTTTTATTTTTTATCTACTAACCAACAATTATAATAAGATTTTATGAATTTCTCAAAAAATATAGTGTCCTCTTACAATTTTTTTTCTTTCAGTGACAATTCAATTATTAGCAAAAAATATGTGGTTATTCATTGATATTTCCCTTTGTTTTTTTGGATTTCAATTTCTAGTCTGCGCCATCTTTGCTCCGACCCGTGCTTTCCCGAGCCCATTTCGCCCAGCCTCTTAGCTCTTCCTCATCGACTGTCGCATTTTCGGGTCGAAAACCGGACGCTCATTAGTACGAGTAGCAACACCAACTCGTGTGCTGTCGCCTGTCGCCGGTGGCCGCACTCATTTTCTCGGCACCGCTGATTATCCCATTTCATTCTCTTTATATCCAGAAAATCTTCTTAAGTGCCGATAAAGGGTAAAAAAGAAAAAAGGAAGTGAAGATGCAGAGAACGGGGACGATTTTGGCTCGCTCGATACTATCGGCGCGAGGGTTCAGCACTGGGAAGAGCGGGGGCGATAAGTTGGTCGCTTCAGTCTTGTTCGAGAGGTTACCAGTTGTCGTCCCCAAAATTGATCCCGTTGTTTTCGCGTTTCAGGAGTTCTCGTAAGCATTTGATCGAATGTCTGCTCTCCATTCCTATTCTGCCGGTTTGGTAATTGTTGGGTTGCTCTGAATTTGTATTCTCGATGAGGATATAGAGTGTTAGCCACTGACCTAGGGACCTAGCTTTGGACAATCATCATCGTTTGTTTACAGTCATAGCTTATTTGGAATCTTGTCTGCGCCAACTTGTTACCCTTTTGTCATAGAAGCTGTGCAATAAGCCATGACGACTTTTTTATCTGATGTAAAACAAGTAGACCGTGAATCTGAAAGCTTCGTCATCCGTCACACAAACATTGATCTTCCTCTATCTTCTTGACCCCGCTCTTAGGTTTCGCTGGCAGCAGCAGTATCGACGAATGTATCCTGACGAGTTCTATAAGAAATACGAATCCAGGTAAGACTCTGAAATTCAGTTTTGCTTGAACCGATACCAAGATTAGTAGCTCATTTGGAGCATTTTCCATGACCCTTTTCGATTTTCTGTAAAGTCAGTAGTTCTTGGTTGGCACTGTACATAAACTTTTCAAGGAACTGTCCTGTATTGTTGTAGGAAATGTTGTTTTCTTTGCAACTGATACATCTGATAGATTTGAAGATGAAGTGTCTCCTTGATTTGATTTATGAATGTATTAGCTCTTTATGTGAATCTTTTCAATGCGTTGTCTTTGTCTAGAGGGAAAGGAGATTACCAAATTGATTATACACCTGCTTCACGAATCACTGAAGCAGACAAAACAAATGACAAAAGGTACTTCTCTAACTTTTTGTTACTAATTGATTAGACACTTGTCTCATATCCTATCTCCTGATCAACTCGGTAGAACATATCAAGCTTGCATTTGCATCATATCTTATTTTCCTGGTCAAGATGGTAGAGCAAACGAATCAAATTCAGCTCTTTCCTAAAAAGTGATACAGTAGTCTTAGTGGCTCAATTGATAAGCTTAATGTGTTGCTTCCATGTTAGAAAAAGGTTAATTCGATTGTGTGGAACTTTTTATACTCAAAGTAATGTTGCACTAAGTATGATTCTATGCTGTAGTTTTGTATGGTCGAGGTCTTTGTTGGTAACTTGGTACAAGTCATTTGAGAGATCAGGGTGATTTGTGCTGTTGGTAATACCTGTTTCCTTTTTTCAATAAATGCATTTACATTCTAAGCTTGGGTTGTTTGATTATATTTATCGGATTTTGGCACATGGTTGTTGATATAATGAACCGGCAAACTTTGACATTTTGGCATTGAGAATAGACGTGTCTTGATCACAGAGGCTATCAAAAGTATTTTTTGCCTGAATTGAGGTGTATTCATATATATGTTACTCCCTCCTGTTCTGAATAAATGTTGTTCTAGCTTTGGACACAAGAATTAAGGAGAATAAGGTAGACCATTTTAAACTATAGTTGCATTCTGAACTATTTTGCATGCAGGGGCGGAGCCAGCTTTGAAATTTAGGGGGGCCACATTATAATATATAGTATATTTAATGTACTTTCTTGTTAATTTTTTTTTTAATTTAGGTGGGCCAAGCCCACCCAACTGTGCACTTGGCTCCACCACTGTTTGCATGCACAGGCTCAAGCGATGTAGCTTTAGTTCTCAAAATAATGAAACCCTGATAAAACTTATGTCCTTCCATGTTAGGTCGCTGCAAAGAGCCCTTGATAGGAGGCTGTATCTCTTAGTCTACAGTAAGACATATGATGCTTCAGATAAGAAGCCCACTTGGCATTTCCCTGAAAAAGTGTATGAGGGTGAAGAGACGATGAGAAAGGTGCTAACTGTGCTCACTGTCTTCCCGGCTATTCTCTCCCTCTCTTTAATTATATAATCTTGATGTACTGCGGTCATTTATGCAGTGTGCAGAATCTGCTCTCAAGTCAGTGATTGGTGATCTCTCGCACACATACTTTGTTGGAAACGCTCCTATGGCTCATCTAGTCACAGCCTCCTCAAACAACGCTTCTGATGTACCAGCTCTTAAGGTACCATTTTGTCAATAACCCACCTTCCTTACAGCACTGAAATGAATGTATTTAATTTAAATCAGTGAGGTTGATTGGGATTACGGTAAAAATGTTTCACAGATCAAATGAAACCATATATAAAATCAGAAGTACCTGTAGTTTTCCTGATTTGTTTCTTCGACTTGAATTCAGAGATTTTTCTTCAAGTCTCAAGTGATTGCTACCAATAAGTTCCGCATTGGGGAATGCGAGGACCATATTTGGGTGACAAAGGATGAACTTTTGGAGCACTTTCCTGAACAGGCCGAGTTCTTCAATCAAATGATTATTAGCTAATCCAGTTGATTGACTGAGCAACCTCCCTTCATAAGGTTATTGAATCTTTGATATTTAGTGTTACCCCTACTATACAACAGAAGCAAGAAAGAGCAAAATTTTGGAGGTAATTTTAGTTCTAGTGCATTTCAGTGCTCAAAGCTACGGGCCTTAGTTTGGGTCTGAGTTCTTGCAAGATTAGTCCGTCGCATGTATTAGCCTTTTAGAACTGAAACGACATTATACATTTTGCATGCACTCTTTGTGTTAAATATGTATTTTGCCATTGATGTATGGTATCTCAGACAAGAGACTGATAATAAAAATACTTAGTTTTCTAGATAGATTTGATGAGAGAATGTCAATACACGTAATGCTTGTCGATTTGATGGCATGGCTGTTGCCATTATTCTACTGTTATAAAAGACGGTTCAGTTATTGCATATGAAGATTCAAGTGTTGAAGATTCACTTTTTTTTTTTTAGAATAATGGACTTTTCAGCATCAAGGATACAAGCTTGCCAACCATTTCGTGGATGCCCAACATCTAAGTGCCCACTTAAATTGTTAAGTTCACCTTTATCCAACGTGACAAGTGTGGTCATATTTGCTAGACCAGAGGGCATGTGGGTGAGCTTCTCACAGCCTTGAATGAGGAGGTGCGTTAAGCAACTTAGTTTTTGCAAATTGTTCGGCAGATTCATTAGCCGTGAACAATTAGACAAGTTCAATGTTTGAAGATGCTGCAACTTGCAAGTCGAATTAGGGAGCACAGTTAATGCACTGTTTCCTGATAAATCTAAATATCTTAGGTGAACTAAATCACCCAATGAATTTGGTATTGTATCCATATGCAAGTAGCTCAAATCCAAAGTCCTCAAACACCTTAAGTGCAGAATTAACTTGTCCAGAACTGTCCATTTCAAGACTCTTCTATCAAGAAAGAGAAGCTTGCACAGAAACTTTTGTTAAAGTTGAACACCTTCAGAAAAGTAAACTTCACAACCATAAGCGGCATGTCTAACAGATTTTCCCTTGACTTCATCCAGATCAACCTCATTGACCAAAAGGGATTCGTTTCCCACAACATCGTTAGCCAAATCATGCATTAGTTGAATGTTTTAACTTGACCAAAGTAATCTCTAGTGACATCCTGAAAGAAGCACCAGTGTATTAAGTTAGAGATGTATCGCTCACCGTATCTCTCACCGACATCGTCTAGACTTTGATTATCAAGTGGTAGTTCTAGAAAACCTTGAGCCTTTCGGAGGCATACCAGTGAATTCTTAGAGATTAAATGATCCTTATGAAAGAGAGAGCAATATGCAAAACACAGCGTCAAGGAAGGTGGAAGATCATTGTAGCTAATCGTCAAGAACTTCCTGATATGATTATGCTGCTCAGGAATTTCTTTTAAAAGCTCATTATTCAAGATGAAAAACCATTGCTTCTTGTCTTTGTGACACGGATAACTCCCTACACACCTTATGGCAAGAGGTATATTTCCACACTTTTAACAATCTGTCTTCCAAGCTTATCTAAGTCATCATCGCACGTGAATTGATTTGAATCCAAAACCATTTGCATAGACGAAAGAAGATCAGAAGCCACTTTGACAAACAAAGACCAAGCATTAGTGTCTGATAGGCCTCCTAAAAAAAGACTGGAATTGGCTGAGCCTATGTTGGTTGCTACAATTTCCAAACGAGTGGTGACTAAAATTTTACTTCCTTGAGCCCCAACATCCAGCAATCTTTTAATCTTTAGCCAGTTTTCACGGACGTCATCCCAAACATCATCTAAGACAAGAAGAAACTTTTTGTCTCTAATCTTATTCATGAGCATGTTGGCCAGTTGATCAAGTTTCAAGACTGTTGCGCTTCTTATTGCTTCCAGATGCTATAAATTTTTCAAAGATGTCATTTAAATTGGAGAAATAGTGAACACACGCCCTCAATCGCACACAAAAGTGGTCCTGTAATTGTTTGTCATTGTAAAGCAGCTGGGCTAAAGCAGTTTTACCCAATACTCCTATGCCAAAGATCGTGACAACAAAACCATATTGGTCAGGGTTTACAAAGTCAGCAAGCAAATCTGCATCAATTCCTCCTTATCCTTTTTCCTCTCAATTATTTCATCTTGCCTAACAAAAGTGTATGACTGCTCATTTCTTTAGACATAACATTCCATCTGACTCTCAATTTTACACACCAAAAACTTAAATTGGTTGATATCCTTCTATGTCATCCAGGCAGTGCCTAAGTTCCTTCACTTTGTGGGCAGTGCGGACAAAAAAAAGTAAACTGGTTTTTTGAAGAAATTGTTGAATTAATAAAGTTAATTGGCTAATAATAAGGAAAGATTCTAGAGATTTGTATTTATGTGGGTAATAAGAAAAGTGAAAGGTTTAGAAAATATTCTAAATTGTTGTATTTATGAGGGAGATATGAAAAGTGCAAGGATTAGAAAAGTGTCTAGATTTAATATTGTTCTAGAGTTATTAGGGATAAGTCTAAAGTCACTCATCCCACTATATAAAAAGGGTCATGTACTCAGTTTTATCATCAAGCAATACAATCTCCTATCTTCTCTCAATATTTCAACATGACATCAGAGCTAGGAAAAGAAGGAAAGAAAGAGAGTTAAAAAAAAGGGAAACTTAGAAGAAAAATAAGAAGGAAAGAAAAAGAGAAAAAAAGAGATCGAACAATAAAAAAGAGAGCTTTTTTGTTTCAATTTTGAATTCCAATCTTCCTTTTGTATTCCCTTGTTTTACAAAAGACAACTATGAAAATTGGAGTATAAGGATGAAAGCTTTAATTGGAAGCCATGACGTTTGGGAGGTAGTTGAAAAAGATGTGATGAGTCTGTGTATATTTCATCTACGTCTACTCCCGGTCAAAGAGAAACTGTGCAGAAGTTACGGAAGAAATATCAACAAGCCCTCACACTCATCTATCAATATTTGGATGAGGTGATGTTTGAAAGAGTGGCAAGCGCGACGACAGTGAAAGAAGCATGGGAAATTTTGAAGAGCTTGTATCAAGGAGCTGACAAAGTAAAAAAGGTACGCCTATAAACGCTTGGGGAGAGTTCGAAGGACTCTGGATGAAAAAGTCCGAGTCGATTGCTGATTATTTATCAAGGGTGTTAGCCGTAGTCAATCAAATGAAGCGATACGGTGAAACAATCGAAGATGTTCATGTTGTAGATAAGATCCTTTGATCTCTACATACAAATTTTGATTGCGTTGTTTTGGCGATCAAAGAATCCAAAGATTTGGAAAAGATGATAGTTGATCATCTCATGGGATCACTACAAGCCCATGAAGATAGATTTACCAAGAGAAATGAGACATCAATGGAGTAAGCATTAGCCACTCAATCTATAATGAGAAATGATGAGCGTGAGAAGAACTCAAGAGGGCATGGTCGAGGAAGAGGTCAAGGTAGAGAATGAGGATATCGAGGAGGATATGGAATTTCACAATGAAGAATGGGGTCAAAGTTCAAGGGGACGTGGAAGAGGAAACTACCAAAGGGGAAACAAGTCAAAAATTTAGTGTTATAACTGACAAAAATTTGGGTATTTTACTCGTGATTGTTGAAGTGCACCAAAATCCAAGAGTGAAAATTTCAACTTCATGAAAATAAAGGAGGAGGGTGTGTTGTTGTTATCCAATCAAGTTCAGAAAGAAGGAAAGATAGATGGATGGTATCTCGACAATGCAACAAGCAACCATATGTGTGGAGATAATAGTAACTTCATGGAATTCGATTATTCAATTATCGGATCTGTCACATTTGGAAATCGTTCTAAAGTTTCAATCAAAGGGAAATGTACCATCATGATCCGTACAAATAAAGGTGAGCATCGATTCATTGCTGATGTTTATTACATTCTAAGGATGAGGTGTAATATTTTTAGTATTGGGCAACTCATGGAGAAGGACTATGAGATTAATATGAAAAATTGTATGCTCTACCTTCTTTATACTCATGGGAGGATGATTGATCAGGTTCCCATGACAAAAAATAGAATATTTATTCTTGATCTTGAGACTGATGTTGCTAAGTGCCTTAAAGCTTGTGTGAAAGATGACTCATGGCTTTGGCACTTGAGACTTGAACATGTAAACTTTGAAACTTTAAAGTTAATGGGTGAAAGGAAGATGGTGAGAGGCTTGCCTTGCATCAACCACCCAGAGCAATTTTGTGAAGGTTGCTTGGTTAGAAAACAATTTCGAAAGAGTTTTCCAAAGGAGTTCATCACAAGAGCAAAGAAACCTCTTGAGCTAATTCACGCTGATGTTTGTGGGCCTATCACACCGATGTCGCTTGGTAAAAGTCAGTACTTTCTACTCTTTATCAATGATAATAGTAGGATAATATGGGTTTACTTCTTGAAAGAAAAATCGAAAGTTTTCTTCAAGTTCAAGAAGTTTAAGGCTCTTGTTGAAAAACAAAGTGGTTGTTATGTTAAGTCTCTAAGAACTGATAGATGTGAAGAATTTACCCCTAATGAGTTTAATGAGTATTGTGAGAATGGCATTAGAAGGTTTCTAACAGTGCCAAGGTCTCCTCAATAAAATGGTGTGGCAGAAAGAAAGAATCAGACCATTCTTGACATGGCTCGAAGCATGCTGAAGAGCAAGGAGATGCCAAAGAAGTTATGGGCTGAAGCGGTGGATTGTGTGGTGTACTTATCCAACCGGTGTCCTATAAAGAGTCTTTCAAACATGATCCCACAAGAATCTTGGAGTGGATTTAAGCCTAATTTGGCTCATTTGAAGGTGTTCAGGGAGCATTGACGATGTTCATGTACCAGATCAATAAAGGAGCAAGCTTGAAAAAAGCACAACTTCACTGGCTATGATCAGCGGTCCAAACTGTAACACCCCATCCAAACAACATACACACTTAACAACAAACTGCAGTGGAAAACAACTTCAACATATACTTAACTTCTTGGTGTTACACGCCGTTAACCACCCACATGGCTAACAAGGCTAATACAAATACATTGTACCGGTCTGATGGGCTAAATTCCCGAGCGACTACACATTACTATCCCGTTCCATTAACAACAACAACAACAACAACAACATACACCCTTCAACTATACCGAGTATTTATAAACTGATGCCGACAACAACTTCGGTCTTACTACACCTACTGTATATATACACTTAAAATGATTACCCATGTACAATGTCTACCCCGTCCTACTCTCGAACGGCTTCCAGCTCTCTGTACTTGAAATAGGAAAAGAAGAGAAAGGGTGGCCCCCAAGGGGCTCAGCACCTCTGCTGGTATGGTAATCTCGCAGCCCACATGCTACCGGGCCACACACAACTAATTGTCATCTTAGCATGCAATTGATTATATTTAAATCATGCATGCAACTGTAAACACACAACACATAACATTTCGCCTCAATGGGCTCAACAAACGGATAATACATCCTTACTTGATAAGTCACTCATGGTATTCATTATCCCTAGAGTGTTCCTCCTCTAATGGAGCTACTTCCTTAATAGACGACACTTACCCTTAAATCGGGTTATCCTTAAACGCCTCTTATCACAAACTGGGATTCATATCCATGATCCACTACTCCACATTTTACAACATATAACATACACTACATAACAACACATAACAACACTTTGCACGTTTCAACGTGCACATCATAACATCGCAATAGATATTGCATCACAATAAAAATACATAACATAACGGGAATGGTTCTCTTAGGAACCGACCCAAACATAGTTAATTCACTGGTGAGCCTAGAGAATGTTGCCAGTCTCATTATAAGCTCGTTACATAACTCGTTACCGTCTCGTTAAATGAACGGATAACTTAGCACAAGTGTCTCGGATATAGTGATCCAAGCACACCGAACAAACATAACATAGTATGCCCCTGTGGCCCGACGTGAGTCAGTAATAGCCTTGGTTAAGCTAAAGGGAAGGTTGGAAACCAAATTGGAAAACAACCATAACATACAGAGAGGATCGAACCTGATATGACAACGACCCCCATATCACACGCGTGGCCGGAACAGACCGGACTCCTCACTTTCCCCGTTAGCACTTGTCAGAAGTTCATCATTGAACTTAGTTAAACAATCACAACATTGGGTTAAGTCTTGTTAGACACACACAAGGGAAGGGAGAGTCATACATTCACACACAAACATCACACACAAACATCACATAACTAACTCACGCATAGCCGTGGTTAGAACGTTCCTTAGGTCGGAAACGTTGTTACCGGATACCGTTCTCCTACGTTTACCTAATAGTGGTTAACTAGCCCTTCAAGCGCATTCGAGGTTACCAGTATCGGCACGTAACATACAACAACATAACGACTGTAAACTCGTTTCAGATTTGTCTTATAACGTGGCAAACACACAGAAAAACACATTGGCATACCGGTGTAATCCGGTAGGACACAGGTTGCAAGAAAACCATACCTGTCACCGGAGTCCACTTTACCACGTCCACTTATGTTCCTCGAGCAATTCTCGAACAACTGATAACATTACATATACTTTTATTAACATCGGGGTTGCATGATTATTTAATGTCTAATGCTTATAATTTTTCCCCGTTAGTTTAGTTACATAACTTCACTTTTTAACTTGTTTTACTTTCACATTTTATTACAACTTTTCACCCACTTAATTGTCATTAAAACTCACCTAACATGTCTTAAACAACCTTATAACATCATTACTAATCAATCACCCATCATGACCTATCATTTTATAACCATAACAACATTTTTGGTCCGACCGACCTTACCGACCGACCTTGCACAAGGTCGGTCCATTCCAGAACACTTTACCGTCAAAATTTTCTACTCCGACCGACCTTGTAAGTTCGGTCGCATGTTCGGTCGATTCCAGAAACTTAATCCGTACAGAAAATACAAGCCCGACCGACCTTGCAAGTCCAGTCCCCAAGGTTGGTCCATTCCAGAAACTAATTCTCGCAGGGTAAACTGGGCTCGACCGACCTTGGCAAGTTCGGTCGCAAGGTCGGTCTGCCCCAGACCTTTATTTCCCCTTGCCCATTTAACTCCAAACTTCACCTTAAATATCCTAATATGTTCTAACATCATTTGGCACCTTAAATCCTTCATATAACATCCATAAAAACTCATTTTATAACTCCTTAAACACTTACTCCCTTCTTACCATTTTCATACCTTAAACAACATTTTTGAGTGGTCCGGGACTTGGTCCTTACCTTAAGTCCCGGACCAATACTTACAGAGACTCTCGGCTGTTTTTTAGGGTGGTCCGGGACCTTGTACTCACCCCAAGTCCCGGACCAAGACATTTTCCAACTCTCAGCCTGTTTTTCATGTATGGTCCGAGACATCTCCCAATACCTAAGTCCCGACCTCTGTAACAGAATCCCAATTTGACAATTTCAGTCTTGTTTCATCTATTCTCTTCATCCACAATTACCCAAACTTCATACATGAACTTAGGCATATTCTAATACCCAAAATATCACTTTGATTCACCTTTAAAATTGTCCAATTTGTCACTCATTTTTTTCTTATAAATCTCTTAACACTTCCTAGTTCACCAAACCACTCATTTAAAACACTTTAACTCCTTATACATTTTCCAAATTTTGCCATAACTTCTCTTGTATATTCTCACATCCAAACACTTAGGTTTTTACCTTATTTCATTCAAGAACACCTAAAGCCATCAAGAACACCATCACACACAAGACTTCACCAAATTTACACTACATCACAATATAGTGCACAATTTAAATTGCTTGGCACTTAGGCCCTTAATAACATGGCTCTTAAGCCCTTAAATTGCATAAACCTTAAACACTGAATTTCCACATAAATAATGCCTTTGACCTGCAATTACACCCAACAATACATATGCCCTTAATAAACTCCTTGAGAGCATTTCACTAGGTCATTCACCTTTGGCTCCTTAGATCATTTTAACAAGCAATTGATAAGCCGCAGACTTATCATATTTTATGCATTAGATTTAGTATTATATTTATCTAAATAAGGTTAAATATATGTTATATATGCTTTTATGTGTTAAAATATAATATTTGTACAGACTTAGTTTTTATGAGTTTTTTCTATGCAAGGAATGATTTTCTAGGCAAAAGATCAGTTAAGCCGGACTTCATGCCGGGTAGTTTCTGCACGGCATAAGTACAGATTAGAAAAGAGACCTTGCCGGACATGATGCCGGGTAGATCCCATCCGCATAAGTGAAGAGTCGCCACGGTTGACCAGACGATGGCCGTATTGACCGTTGGAGATTTAGCTAGTGCCGGGTGTGATGCCGGGTATCTCCTACCCGGCATAGGCACTGTTTCGTCGCGCGGAATTGACGGTTTCGACCGTTAACAGTTGGGCGCATTTATCACGTGTGCCGGCTATTGGTGATCCGGCACGACGCCCGGCAAGAGACATTTTGATGCCTATAAATAGGCCGAGGAAGGCTACAATTTGGCACACTTCAACACCATAAAATACTCCATTCACATCTCAGTTTCCGCCCCATTCCAAGTGTTGGTGTCCAAGGAACGTCTGCAAATCCATCCACGCAAGAGAAAGAAGACCTTGACGGGTTAAGGCTATTAACATTTCCTTCTCCCCCTTTGTATTATCTTCTTGTAGTTGTGTGGATGGTGATGCAGAATCCTTGTTAGGTTCATTGGTTAGGGATGAATTTCCTTGTAAAACTCTTATGATCATATATGGAATTTACGAGTTTCTTAACGGAGGTTTCTAGTCTTCATGCAAGTTGAATGAGTCAGCCACTTATTCTCTTATTTATAAGTCCTATTTAAGGCTTTCAAAGCAAGAGTAGGATAGATTAGGATCTCGGTAATCTTTAATATTGTTGTTCTGAAAATGTGGATAACAAATGCTAAGGTTTTTGGATTAATCTCTAATTTCCCCATTATTCTGGTTGCATTCGCGGCATTGGGATGCACGATTGCAAGTATGGATATTGAGTTCCTTAATGCAGATCTGATTCTGGAAGTGGTATTTACGAAATGAACGATGCCGGATTGGTTTTGCCTGGTACATTCAAAGAACTTGACTTTGCCGGGTAGAGAAGGTCCGGCATGGCACCCGGTATATTCATTTTGCGAGACCAAATCCTCTTTGAGACTTGCCACCCTTGATCATTGGTCATACGAACCTTTTGCATTGATAATCTTCCCAAATCAAAGTTGGTTTATTTATTTATTTTAGTTTAGGATCACATTTTCAATTTCCCCCTTGTTATTATAGAATAGGCTTTTGCCCGGATTAGGACTAATTTTCTATAAGTCCCTTGGGTTCGATACTCTCGGTCGTAATATACTTACACTATACTCCGACCGGGTTTTTATTTGCTACCCGTAGTAGAGTTGTAGGTTTAGTTATTTATTTTATTCTCTTTATATATAGTTTTATCCCTACAAAAATCTTGTTAGCAGCAATATAAGCTCACTTCTCCTAAGGCATTATACCACATTAGGTTAGTATATTTACCTCTTTTCCACTCAAACTTCTTTCTTGTTTCCTTATAAAACCGGTAAGGTATTTGATTCCTTGTCAACTACTAAACAATATACAAGCAATGAAATGAGTATACAAGCTTCAAGCTTAAACTCATTGTAAACCCTAGGTTTACATTGTTTCAAAAACATTAATGTAGTTGTTTTACCTTGATCTTTGAAGAGAGTTTGAATATCTATGAAGAGAGGACTCCACCAAGTCCTTGAAAGATTCAAATGGAGCTAAAACAAAGCAACACAATGAGCACCATTAATGGTGATTTTCGGACATCACACCAACATGAAGGAAATGTCATTTTTTTCTTTGAGTTTCCTTACCTTGGAGCAAAGGAGAACAATAATATGTGAAAAGGTGAGCTCAAGCTCCTCCCATGGAGATTCCTCTTGGCACCGAAATGGAGCTCTTAGAATTTTGAAAGGATAGAATTGAAGAGCTTGATGAGACAAAGAGAATGGTGGTGTTTGTTTTTGATTTGGTTAAGTGAGCTAGGAAATATTGGCAATGGAAGATGGCATTTGGTGCTGTTGCTGTAGCATCACCGTGAGAACAGAAGAAGAGAGGTAGAAGAGAGCTTAGAGGCGTGTGAAATGAAGGAGGAAGGGAGAAATGAAGATAAGTTCTACTTTTAGAAGATATTAAGTAGTAAAGTAGAATAGTACTTTACTTTATAAGCTTTACTTTACTTATTTGATTTCTTTTACATATTGGTGACTCACACCTTGAAAAACTGGCCCCCATATAGTTATAAGGGTATAATAGTCTTTGTTGACCAATTTAATTACTTATAACAATATATGTTACAAACTAGCTTATAAAAGTTACTATTCATGAAAACAAGACACAATGTTGTGAAATTTTTGATTTCCCATTGATATAGACTTCCAAATGTGATACTATATAGTACACATGTTAATTAAAGAGTAATGATGGACATTTAGCCATTCAAAACTCATTTACAAGATAATTTTTCAAAAACGTGCTTTAAGACTCCTTAAAGCACTTTTTGTGTTTTAATTTGTTTTCAAGCTTGGTTTTCTTTGGTAATTGATTTAATATGTTCATTAACATATTTATAAGGTATAGGTATGACCATTAGGTCTTTTACAAATTTATCCCAAGCTTAGAGCACATTTTAGCCCATATTGCCTTTAAGGTATTTTCTTGTGTTTTATTTGGTTTAACTGTCTACCAAAGTTTCCTAAGGACTTAATTATCCTTATTAAATCACAATTGAATATTATTTAGTCTTGGTAGGCTCTTTGGGTCCTAACCAAGTTCACTCATAGCTTAGAGCATGTTTTTGCTCAAGCCGTATCTTAGTGCTTTATTGCATTTACTATAGTTTAAATGGTTCACTGATGTCTCTAAGGCACTTTTTAGCCTTTACATACCATAGTTTAGTATTTTAAACCACATATCAAGGTTTGGGGTATTTCACAAACGCTACAAGCTTCACAACCCAAGTTTTTCGAAAAACCATTGTGTGTGAAGATGTGGTCTTCAATGAAGAAGAAACTTGGGATTGGTGGCTTGAAGATAAGGAGAAATACAACTTCTTCCCACTTTCCATTGACGGCGTTCAGGTGGAGGAGCAAAGTCCAGAGCCCGTGACTCCACAACAATTATCTTCTTCAAGGACATCATCTTCTCTTGAAAGCTTGAGTGGAAGTTCAAGTGAAGGGCCAATAAGAATGAGTATCCTTAAAGATGTATATGCAGAGTTGGATAATCAAATAGCTGATGGTGAACTAACATTTTATTGTCATCTTGTAGATTATGAACCTCTAAGAGTCGAGGATGCGATGAAAGAAAATCAGTGGAGAGTAGCCATGGATGATGAAATCAAGCCCATTGAAAAGAATCATATGTGGCAACTTATGATGCTTCCCAAAGGAGAAAACCCATTGGTCTCAAGTGGATTAAAAGGCAAAGAAGAATGTCAAAGGCGAGGTGAAGAAGTACAAGGTAAGATTGGTAGCCAAAGGGTACATCCAATGTCCTGGAGTTGATTATGGTGAAGTATTTTCCCCTGTTGCTTGATTAGAGACCGTATGATTGATCATATCACTTGCTTCTCAAAACAAGTGGAAGATCTATCAAATGGATGTGAAGTCAACATTCTTGAATGGTGTCATTGAAGAGGAAGTATATGTTGAAAAACCTCAAGGTTACATAATCAAGGGCCATGAGGGAAGGTGTTGAAGTTGAAGAAAGCTTTGTACGGCTTTAACCAAGCTCCACGAGCTTGGAATAATCGGATTGATGTGTATCTCCAAGGAAATGGCTTCATCAAATGCCCTCATGAATCCACCCTCTATGTGAAGATATGTGAGAATGGTGATATCTTACTTGTTTACATATATGTTAATGATTTGATCTTCATGGGAGTAATCTAAAGTTGAAAGGAGAATTCAAGAAAATCATGACCAATGAGTCTAAGATGATGGATCTTGGTATCATGTCTTACTATCTTGGCTCTGAGATAGATCAAAAGGATGATGAGATTTTTATCTCCCAAAAGAGCTATACGAAGGAGGTATTGAAGAAGTTAAAGATGGAAGACTGGCACCCCGTGAATACACCAGTTGATTGTGGGATGAAGTTATCCAAGTATGACGATGGAGACCAAGTGGATCCTACCACTTATTAAAGTCTTGTTGGAAAATTGAGATACTTGACCTACACAAGGCCTAGTATACTCTTTGCATTTGGGCTCATTAGTTGCTATATGGAGTCTTCAGCAATGACATATTTTAAGGTAGCTAAGAGGAAACGACGATATCGAAGGGCACAATTGATTATGGTTTGTTCTACTCATCTGCTGTTGAGTATAAGCTTGTTGGCTACAATAATAGTGATTGGGGAGGACATATTGATGACCAAAAGTGCACTACTGGTTTTGTGTTCTACATGGGAGACATTGCTTTTACTCGGAGTTTGAATAAACAACCAATTGCGACTTCTCTACATGTGAAACTGAATATGTAGCTGCTACCTCAGTGTTTGTCATGCTATATGGTTTAGGAGATTATTGAGAGAATTAAAGACACCATAAGATGAGACAACAAAGATCTATGTTGATAACAAGTTAGCCATTGTCTTAGCCAAGAATCCGGCGTTTCATGATAGGAGCAAGCACATCGGCGTGAGGTATTATTTCATTCGTGATTGTGTTGCCATTAATGAAGTCGTCAAGACACATGATCAAGTTGCACACATTTTTACGAAGCCAAAGCCACTGAAGCAAGATGTTTTTATGAAGTTGCACACTATGCTTGGAGTTCAGATGAGTTAACTTTAAGGGGGTGTATTGAATTAATAAAGTTAATTGGTCAATAATAAGGAAAGATTGTAGAGATTTGTATTTATGTGGGTAATAAGAAAAGTGAAAGGTTTACTATTTTCCATCACTTGCCTAGATGATAGAGAAATATTTCTCCGTTGTTGTGCTGAGTTGGTTCATCAAACCACGTGTCCAAATAGTAAACAAAACGGTCAATTAGGGATGAATTGAGTGTTTTTAAGAGATTCAGATTGTATAGGGATTATCTTCATATCTCATTATTATGTACTATGGTTTATAAGCTGGAAAGTCTTAGTCAATCATCTGAAGTCTATCATATCCTTACTAAAATCATTCGAAGATAAGGCATAATCAATAATACAAAATATTTGTAATTGGAGTTTGATTTTCCCTCCTTCAGCGAAGGTGTCACCATCTCAAGCCCTTGCATGTTGCCCTTCCGCCTGCTTTTGACTCTTATTTAGCATCGTTGCCTTCATCTACCAATAACCTACCATGAGTATACTCTCAATCAATTGTAGAGGTTTAGGAGATCATAATTCTATTTGATGGATGCATCAGGTAATAATAGACGAATCTCCTGATTTCATTTTCCTTTCCGAAGCAAAGCTCTCCCGATGTGAAATGTAAAGAGTTTCTAGAAGATTACGTAATTATTCAGGCTTTGCGGTGGATAGCATGGGAAGAAAAAGGGAGTTGCTTTCTATTAGTGTCATGGGATTGTGGTTTAGGTTGATTCTTTTTCTGACCACTACCTAGATTCTAAGGTTAAAGGTGGCTTAGAAGTGGACTGAAGGGGCACCAATAATTACGGTTGGCCCGCTGCCTCTGATCAGTGGAGAACTTTGGCATTAGTCCACGATCTGCATGGATCACTATTTGAACCTTGGATTGTATTTGAAGATTTTAACAAAATTCTCTATAGTTTCTAGCGACTAGGCCATGACGATAGAAGCAGGGCTCGTATGCAAGTGTTTAAAAATTTCCTTAGCAACTGTGGTCTTCAAGATTTGGGGTTTTTTTGTGATATCTTCACGTTTACATACCGACAGTGGGGGCCTTGGAATTCTAGGATTCGAAGGATTGATTTTTGGCTACTCCAGATTAACTACATCTCTTTCCGGATGTTCACAATGTCCATCTGCAGTGGTGTCGGTTAGACCATAGGCTCATCAAACTTATTATATTCCCAATGGTATATAAGGGTCCTAAACCTTTCAAGTTTTACAATTGTTGGGCTTTTGAACTTGCTTGCAAACAGATTGTTCAAGATATTTGGCAAGGTAGGCATGGAAGAAGTGGTTACCTTGAGAAAATCTTTGGGTGTGGTCGTGCCCGAAAGGCATGGGGAAGTAAAACGTGTCGATTGGAAACTAAGGCCATCAATCGCCTTCGCGGGGAAATTATCAGATTTACCAAGCACTCCTACATACATCAAATTTAGAGAAATGGAAGATCTTAAATAGGGAACTAGATTAGCTTTTTTTCAAGGAAGAAATACATTGGGCATAATGATTTCAACATCAATGGTTAGAAGAGGGCAATTGGAATACAACCTATTTCTTCAAATGCGTCCAATCTCGTCGGCACAAAAACACAATTCACGAGATAGTAGATGTTCACGGTAACAGAGTTCAGACTGGGACGGTGAGGAACAAATCGTTAAAACCTATTTCAGTAACCTATTTGCCACTACTGCTCCTCACTCTAACCCACAATTGTTAGCTTGTGTCAAAAATAAAGTTTCAAGGGCTCGGTATGAATGGCTTGGATAGCCTTATACAAGGAATTAGTTTCTAAATGCTCTCAAGGACATGCATCCCAATAAATCCCCAAGGCCAGATGGTGTGAATGGTATGTTTCTTACAACCTACTGGGACATTATTGGTGAAGATTTTATGGATCTTGTGCTTAAGGTTGTAAATACTGATGTGATTCCTGAAGGATTTAATCATACTCATTTAGTGCTTATACTGAAAAAACCAGGAGTTAACTCTATGATGGACTTAAGGCCTATCTTTTTGTGTAATACTGTTTACCGTGTTATCTCTCATGTTTTATTAATAGAGCCAGACATGTTATGAGCTCAGTAATTTTGGATGATCAAGGAGAATTTGTTCCAGGAAGGCTAATCTTTGATAATATTATTATCACTCATGAATTTATCCATTAGATGAAGACCTCAAAGGCTACTCGGAGAAGCTTTTTTGCTTTAAAAGTAGACATGGCCAAAGCTTTGGACATGTTGAATGGTCTTTTGTTCTGAGGTATAAAGGAGTATGGGCTTTCATGAGAATCGGGTGTGCCTTGTTTAAAAATGTATTACAACGGTCTCTTTTGCAATGCTAATTCATGGCTATTCAGGTAGAGTCTTCTATCCTCAAAGAGGCACGAAGCAAGGTGACCCGCTTTCTAACTTTTCTTTGTTAGCTGCATTGAGGCCTTATCTTCAAGCCTTTGCATGGCTAATCAATCTGGTATCATCTGTGGCATCACATGTAATCAGGCACTTTTGGGGTGCACAAAGTCCAGGACCTACGTCTTTATCTTGGCTTTCCAAGTTCTTTAGGGCGCCATAAGATACAAGTGTTTAGCTATATAAGAGACAGAATTTCTAAGCGCGTACAAAGCTGGCACCGCCTTGTCTCACAGGTGGGAGGGGGTATTTTAATTAAGTTAGTTCTTAAAGCCATTCCATCTTATGTTATAGGCGTTATGTGACTGCCAAATGGCCTTATCAAGGAGATTTAAGGCATCATTCGATAGTTTTGGTGAGTTGTAAGAGAATTTGTTGGCATAACTAGGATACATTGTGCAATTGTCTTGATGATGAAGGCATAGGCTTTAGCAATTTGAAACCCTTTAATGATGCTCGTCTTGCGAGAAAATGCTAGAGAGTTCTTCACCAGCCAAACCTCTTAGTCTCATAACTGTTGAAGGCTAAATACTTCCTAGAATAAACTCTCTTTTATTCTCAGCTGAAAGCAAGACCAAGTCTTGTTTGGCGCTTGATAAGTGGTGAAATAATGTAATTAGAAGGTCTTTATTTACCTTCATTTCATGCAACCATTGACCTATTTCACCACTTTATAGAGCATTTCGTTAATATAGGTGAACTTATACAATTTTGGTCATAATATAGGTAAAAGCTCATTCGAGCAATGATTTTTGAAGACTCTCAAGACTTTGTGGCCAAGCTTTATTGCCATAAGGAGTGTGCCAAAGACTATAGGTCAAATGGGGATGATTTCAGTGCAGAAAGACCGTCCTGGTGAAGACCTACCCTAAGGACCGCCCCTGTAGGGTGGTCGAAAGCTCAAATTCTTCCTCTGGTCTGGACCACCCCAGGACGACCGCCCTTGGTCCGGACCGCCCCAGGATGACCGCCCCTGTGGGGCGGTCGGGTTAAGTTTTGCCACAGGATTTTCTTTCTCGTTCAGACCGCCCTATGCCGACTGCCCCTGTTGTAGCATAAATATGTTACTATCTCTACCTAGGCAGTGCACCTATCGTTTTACGGAATAGTGAATTAAGTGGGGCTGTCGATCTCAGGGACCTCGATCAATTAATTGACAATTTATTAACTAACTGAGAAACTAAACTAAGAAAACAGGAACCATCACTTTTTCAGGTTTACTTAATTTAATGAAAATATTGACTCAGTAAACAAATATAAAATAATTAGACAATCAAAATAACTGAATAAATAAATAAAGATTAAAACTCTAAATATAAGGAAGCCACTTGGATTGTTCTATAAACCTTCACTTCACAAATCTATTAATAAACTCTTCCCTAATTCTGCAATATACTCAGGAATCTTAATTAATCCGTTGACCGGTCCCTGTACAACGAATTCTAACTGGCAGAAATAACAAGCCGCAAACCATGCCCAAGTCAATTCTAACCAATCGCTTTATAACCAATTCCTATTGGAGACAGATTAACCTATAGGCAAACCATGCTCCTAGTCGTTAATCCGGTTTAACTACGTATGTCTTGTTAACTAATCTCACCGTCGCATTTTGATTAGAAAACTACAAATATTGCTTTAATAATTAGTCAGAGGATTAAAGCACATGAAGCACTGGAATCAAACTATTGCATTATTGAATTAATAAAAATATTACAAAATAAATATTAAGATCCAGTTTGCTACCCCATTCCAGAGAGCTAGTCTAACTACTAAAACATAAATAAAAATAACAAAATAACAGAGAAAGACATTAAGAGAAAACTCCAATTAATCAGATTGACTCTGAATCCCCGCTCCGTCTCTGCTGTTACGTCGATCCTTCGTTAGAAATATGGTGTGACAATGGTGGAATATAGATTGTGGTATGGTGATGGTGTGGTCTTGTGATTGATGAAGATGGAGTATGGTGATCTGATGAAGTTGGTGTAGGTTGAAGATGAATAAGAGAGGCACAAGGCCCTCTTTTGGTGTGGAAATGTGCATATGAATTTGATAAGTATGGTGGCGGTTCTGGCTTGAAGAGAATTGTGAGGCGTCGAGCCCTCTTTGGTGGGACGTAAACAATATTGCAATCCTACGTTTGATTATATAGCAGCGCATTTGATCTATCTTGTAGGTTCGAACAGAAGTCCGGGCATAACTTTGACGGGGCCTAGATTCTTCGTTTTTAGCTCCGTTTCGCTCCCCGTTTGTTGCGTTAGAATCCTCATGAGAAATTATATGCATTTCCTATACTTTTCACTGCATTAGACACATAAAATGTATCATTTCACATCAAAACATAAATCTAAAGAAAAACATATGATAAGTGGGAAATATGGCATGAATTGTTATCAAAATAGGAAGAATTATAGTCCTAAAAGTAGATGTATTTCGCATTTATCACCTATGGGGTGGTCAGAACGGGATTTTGCCCAGAATACAGTTTTAAAAACAGGGAAATAGGGGGCACACTCTCATACTTTTACATTATACACTTCCACACCCAAAAAGAAGAGAGAGAATATGATTTTGAGGAAAGATGAGAAGAAGAAGGAAAAAGCTCATCTTCCCCAAGCTCTCCACCACCTCCAATGGCTTCTTCTCACTATCTCTACTCTACTCCTCTCTATGTTTGAGTATATTCATTTGTGCTTTAGGATATGATTTGAACCTTAGATGCTCTTTTGTAGCTTGTCTTCATTTAATTTAGTTGATTTATCCCCATGGAAGCTTCATTAATGTCTTGGATTGATCACTCATGGCACTTAGGGCTGCCCATGGTAGGTTAACCGCCTTATTCGGTTAACCGCTTTCGGTTAACCGGGTCTTCGGTTTTCTAAAATCCAATTCCATTACCATTCCATTTAGATCGGTTAACCGGATTCGGTTAACCGTTTAATTCGGTTTTCTAAAATCCGATTCCATTACCATTCCGTTTAGACCGGTTAACCTTTAATTCGGTTCGGTTTTATCGGTTAACCTTATAGCCGTGTATTTTTTTATTATTGATAAGACCCATACCATTAATATTATAGTACAACATTGATCATTCACCTAATTCATGAGTGACAAATCAAACATATGTGACGAAAATATAATATTGTGCATATTCCCTCAATAACTAACATTAATTTTTATATAAGGTGAACATTAATATTTAAAGATTTTGGTTATTTATATAATCGGTTAACCGTGGTTAACCGAGCGGTTAACCGTTTTGGAAAATTCAATACCGTTACCGAAACCGAAACCGGTCAATTTACACGGTTCGGTTAACCATACCGCAAGAACCGGTACGGTTAACCTGAAAACAGGTACGGTTCACTTCGGTTTCGGTCGGATACCGCGGTTTCGGAATTTTTTGGGCAGCCCTATTGGCACTTCTTGTAATTTCCAGTGAAATTAGGGTTTGAGTTAGAAATTGGGAATTTGGGGATAAACCCTAACTTGCATTGCTCTAGAATTAGGGAAGTGTTGTGTTAGGGCTATTGTTAAGAGCTTGATTTTAATGCTACCTAGTGACTCTAGCTTGCCTTGAATGAGGGAGTGTGATTAATTAGGTGAGAATTGATTAGTTCAAGATTTGAGTAATCATGATTTTAGCTCTAATAGGCAACTAATTTGAGGTATGTTTATGAGTGCAATTAGGTAACGTTAGTGAAATCCACTATCCTAGGGTACTCATTCCATCCATCCATCCATCCCAATCAAACACTTAATTTACTGTTTTTATTGTTCTCGTTGTTTACAAACAACTAAGCTTGCCTCCAGCTAAACCCCATTTATAGTTTTTATTTGCACTTTACTAAGATACCAAAGCTCGGGAATTAGAAACCAATTTCCTTGTGGATACGATACTTGTTATATTACAACGAATTGGGTGCACTTGTCCATTGTAGCTAGGTCCTTACTGCCTAGAGTAGTTTTTCCTTAACAACACTCTTATGGAGCTCCTTATATTTGCTCCAATCTGGTGCTCGGGAAGTTATGGATGATGGAACTACAATTTAAAATCATGGATATATGGCTTCTTGGGAAAAAAGGAGGTAGGCCTTGGGAATGGTCTTTTCCATCTACGGTTCGGTAAAAAAGATATGTATCCTGGCTCATTGACGAAGGCACACAAACCTGGGACGAAAGTAAAGTTCACAAGTGGTTTCTGGAAGAGGATGCAACTTATATCCTTAAAACGGTGTTCAGTGATATTGTGCGTCAGAATGAACGGTGCTGGGTAAAACAACAAATGGTATATCTTCTGTCAAATCCATTTACCATCTGGCCATGTCTATTAAACCCGATGAGGACGCATCCACATCCTATGGGAATAGAATTGGGGACTTAATGAAGAGGCTACAGAAGTGTAACCTACCATGTCGCTCTCTTATTTTGCACCAATGTCCTGACTTATTACATGCATGGTGTCCCCTTTGTAGTGGCTATGAAAATATGGTGCGTGTATTTCTCCATTTCCCTCAGGTAAAGCAACGATAGAAAGAAAGTGGGGTTGAACCCTCAAAGCACATCACTAATGATGAAGCATTACGAGACTCGCTAATTAGTTTTTGTACCATTGAAAGTATCTTTCAACTTGAGAGTACTACCCTCTTGCTTTAGAAGCTCTGGTTTGCAAGATGCCAGCTTGAATTTGATCATGGGAGAATAGTTACTTTCAGTATGGGTATGGACCAAGCTCAAATCTTCTTGGATACGACTCAATCTATTCGAACCCCTAGCATAGAGGAAGAGGAGGAATCACAAAGCTGGGAGGACAAGACAATTAACGTCTATGTGGATGGAAGTGTAGGGGATCAAGGTTTTGGCATGCGAGTTTTATGTAAGTCATCTGATGGTAATATCCTAGTTGCAAGCATTGCTTAGGGGTCAACACCTTAGGGCCTAGCGGTTGTGGAAGTGAAGGCTCTATCTTTAGGCTCACATACTAAAATTAGATTATTCTCCGATTGTCTCTCCAACATTAATTTTCTTAAGGGAATAGAAGATGTGTGATAAGAGGTTAGGTTGGTTTTATGGATGTTCTTGTGTCCATTACATCCTTTCATAGAATACCGTGGTCACATGTGAATATAACTAGTAATATTTTAGCTCTGAGTCTAACAAATCTAGGAATGAATGATCAAAAAGTTGGTGTTTGGTTTGACAATTACCCAGATTGTATTACAGCATTAATATAATTGTGAAGTTAGGTTGTATTTTAAAAAAAATATGAAATATTGTAAGTATATGATAGAAATCGGGGAATAACCTTGTGATAGTAAAGAACCTCTACCCATCACAAAGTTGAATACACAATCTTTTTCGAGTTGAAAACGACCCCTCCACAAAGCTTCTATCCACTATATATAGAAAGAGAAATTCACTATTGTTTACCAAAATACCATCCTAACAATTAGTCTGTACTAAAATACCACCCTACTAAAATTGTCTCTTAAATCAATTCAACTAGTCCTTGAGCAGTACTCTACTGTAACTGAAAGTTTTTTATGTAAAATGGGGCTATTGGCCAAGTTCCACATAAATGCAAAATGAAAGAAAAAGAAACAAAATCTACTAGCCTACCTTCCTTTCTAGTCTATTGTATCTGACTCAATGGGATTAATTCCTTCGTCTTTTGTTCTTATCTTACCCCTATTAGTTTCGCTTATCTATCTCGAGTAAGTACTAAATCCTATTACAAGTTTCTTACTTCCTCTACCTTTCTCTTACTGTAACTTGAAGGTGAAGTGATTCTTCTTTCAATGAGACACCTCATTAATATGGGATAGTTATCTTTTTATGTAGTTAGTTGTGTTCTTAATGTGATTAACCCAACATCAACACCAAATCTTTATCGCTTGAGTTCTTTGTAACAACAGTTTTGGAGATGTTAATTCCATCTTTCTTTTAGTGTGGATTCTTACACATCATCAAATCACCCACTTGTTACCATAAAATTTCCACTTGTAATACTCGAGAATCAATTGTAGACACCAAAAATTCTCACCCCATAAAGCAAATTCCAAGATAATAAATGAAATAAGAGGGGCCGTTGCCTTTCTTTTCAAAACATATTAACATGCTTGCCAAAATGAAACTATCATTTCATGACAAAGTTTTTAACCATTTTCCAAAGCATTTTAGAAAAAACACAATTTTTCGAAAATGAGTTTCCAGTGACAAACCGGTTTGAAGCCCATCCATTTTTGTTTTATTTACTCATCTAATTTTGTCTTCATTTTTATTACACTCACTTGTATTTTCATCCCCATTATGTTAACACCATCTCATTATTTTATGTGCGTATTATTATGATTAGTATTATTACTATTTTGTCTATCCCATTTTATTTGTTATTGCTTGCATATATTTAATTCATTCTACATTTTCACCACATTTTGCATTATGTTTGTCGTCACCACCCTCGTGCTATATTATTATTTCATGTACATATTATTACGTTATTATTCTATACCTCATTATGTTTTGAACCCTTTTTTAGCTATATTCCGCGATTAATCTCTCCCGTTTTGTTTTACACTTTCTTGTAAAAGATAGCAACATTTTTTGAAGAGTTATCCAGGCTGGGCTAAAACTTTGGTATTATTTTGCTCATATTTGAATTGAATTTCTACTTATTCTAGCTGGTTAGCATATTCTCTACATAGTCCACTGGTCGCGGGTTCGACTATGAGCTGGGGCGTTTTCTTTTCTCTCATTTCTGCTAGTCTCGCAACGGGACTTTTTTTTTGTTTCTTTATCCACCATTAAATTGAAATTCAATGTGGCTCAATTGGTTAGAGTGTGTAGGAGGGATATCAAAGGTGTTGAGTTCGATTCTGGGTATTAGCAAGTTTTTGCTTGCTTTCTTTTTGGAATCAGGCGGATCAAAATGTGGCCCAACCTTGTTTCTGGGTTCATTTTATCTCTATACCCCAAATAAAACCCACTCTGTAATTAGCCCATGAAATAATCACACATTCCCCTCCAAAACCCTACTTCTCTATTATAAAAACACTTCAAAAAAACCCTACAGTAGGGGCAGTTTTTTTTTCTTACTCAGCAGACATCGATCTCAATAATCCTCATCCTGTTTGTCTGATTCCTGGTGTTCTTGCTTGCTCTCACTCGAAAACCAAACCCAGCAAGCGTTACCCTTCACCTTCGCCGAACCACCGCGTTCTTCATCTTCACCGAAAATCACCGCCGCAAAGCCCCACCAACACCACACCCACACCAGAAATCCCTCACCGTTTCGAATTCATCCTCATCATCGACAGAGCAAGTGGTGTCACCTCCTTCTCCATTCCTTCTCTATTCTCTTGGGTATATCACATTTTTCATCTGAATTTTTCACTTCTCCTCGCCAAATGAACCGAAATCGGTAATGGTTAGGGAAGTTCCAACTCTTTCAGTAATTGAGTCGATTGCGATGTTTTACTTCTTATCTCGTATCCCCCGCTTTCACCCTGCTTATTTCACCGTTTTCTCCTTACATTTGAAAAACCCATGATTCTTACTGTGTATCTCCATCACAGACGAGCATCACGCCACTCGGTATGCACATTCTCATTGTTATCTATCACTCACTACTGCTACTTCGTTTCGTTTGCAAAAGCATTTAAGTCCTTGCGCGTATACCCTGTTATTCTGTCGGTATGTTACTTGCGTATTGATATTGCGGCTTGGTCTAAAAATTTGTTTGGAGCACCGACACTTTAAACTAGATTCGGAATGATGTTCTATCCCCTCTTCGGAAGCCAGTTTCATCCGATTCTGTATAAGTCCTGTATAATCTATATGAGCTCGATGCTAGATGGGTCATGTGCATCTCAGGTCGAGTTTCAAAGTGCTTCTGTTATTATGTTGAGTATAGAAGTTGATGAGTGTCTAAATGAGCATGTTTTAGGGGTGTATTTCATATGTTTAATCAACACGTTTCATGCTCATTTCTCCACTCTGGCTTGTTTTCCTCTAGTTTTATGTTTCATTGGTGTCTTACACATTTATTTTTTAAACAGGAGGAATAACCAAGATAGGAGTAAAGTAGATGAAGAGACAAACGCGTGGGCGCAAACGGATTCAAAATCGGAGCTAGAACGAAGAAGATACAACATTTTGAAGTTAGCCTGCCTATAGGACCGACCCACAGACCGACCCATGGGTGGGTCGGTCGGACTTAAAAACGCGTTTTCGGCCCCGAAATTGCTTCGGGACTCGACCGACCCACGGGACCGACCCAGGGTGGGTCGTCGTTCGGTCGCAAAATTTGCCCAGATTTGAGATTTTAAACGCTGAAAAAGAGAAGAAGGAGAGGGGAGTCAGAACCCAGACGAGAAGCGACGCAAAAGGAAGAAAAAGAAGGGGAAAAGAGGAAGAAGAAGAAGAGAAGAAGGAGAGGAGGAAGACCCACCTCCATTGAAGCTCCCAAGCTCCATTAATGGCCATTTCTTACTCTCTCTCCCTTCTTTACTCTCTAATGGTTGTTTAGACTCCTTGTAGCTTGGGATTTGGGGATTTTGCCCTAAAATCCCTAAACTCCATTGTTGATTCTTAAACTCGTTTATGATTTTATTTCAGTTCTTGTGCTGAATACTGATAATAATTGTGTATTTGTGGCTCTTGAACTTGTCACCCAGGATTTGGGGATTTGTTGAGGGTTTTGCCCAATTTGTTATCTTTGTGTGAAATTGGTTGGTTTGCCTTGAATCTGTCGAAACGAGATTTTGAGATAGATTCTAGGTTGCTGATTAATTAGGCACTATGTGTTAAACTGGTTGGTTTGGCCTACCGATTAGTTGAGCATTACTGTGGATTTCTGTCAATATGTGATTCTGAGATAGAAGTCTAGACCGTGAGGACTGAAACAGCGTAGTCTAATATCGAGGATTTCGAGATTAGACTACACTGCAACTTAAGGGGAATTTATGCTTAATGCCATCAATTGACTAGGTACTTGGAAGATCCACCAGGTTCCATTCTGTTGGTTAGGATTAGTAGACCTTGATTAGGCTATTAGTCAGTTTAGCGTTCCCGTTGTTTAGCCATGAGTTCGAGGGTTAACCATTGGTAGTGAAGGGAAGATGGGTGCAAATATCCATCCCGAGCTACACCTATCCTAGATTAGTTAGTCTAGTTTTATTGCTTTCCTTCATTTCTGCAATTACAACCAAAACCCAAAAACCCCCAATTTACAATTATGCACTTTTGTATATATCCTCTTGCACATTTACTAAGCTTATAATTAGCTAGACAGTTACGAAGTCCCTGTGGATACGACCTTGTTGTACTACAATGATTGGGTTCACTGCCCATAGTTAGCAGAGTAGTCTCACCACTATTTTGCACAACAAGTTTTTGGCGCCGTTGCCGGGGACTTCGGTCCAACTATCTGGTTTATTATCTGTTTAGTTTGTGTGCAGATTTTCATTTCATTTATTTGCCCATTTTGTGTATAAATTTTTGTTTCTTTTTTTTTAGGTACTTAATTCTGATGGATGGTCACTATGATCAAGCAGAAGGTTGGCATGGCGACTACACCGAGCAAAACACCGATTATTGGGGTGTATGCCAATGGTGCGGAGAGTACCATGAGAGCCCCCAATGCCCAACAACAATGGCAGAATTGAGAGCTCTTATGGAGGACCTCAACTCATATGTCTACCGGAGGCTTGTGTGCCAAGAGTGTGGAGGAGACCACGAGAGCGCTCACTGTCCTGAGATCACAGTAGAGGTTGATTCACCCAGTTTGGAGGAGCTCATGTCTGATCTTATCTCTTCTTGCAAGCCTAACTCGACTATGCAAGATACTTTTATCATGAAGCAAATACCTTCAACATGAATGTTCAAGCTCAGATCGATCAGATTGTGCAACAACTTGAGAGCGAAACAGTTCATGATGTGGAACAGCCTGCTGAGGACTTGAGCTACTCTCTAACTCCTCCCCTGTGCGAATCTGAAAGCCCAGCACCACTTCAGCCCCAGCTTGACTATGAAGACACTTCATCAGAAGAGAGTCTCCACTCTGACTTCAAGGAGCTTTCTCCCTCTGAAGTCAGCTACCAATATTTCCCCGCCTTCTCCGTGCTCCATCAAGATCACGAGGATGCTCACATCCTCAACTTTGAGAAGGAGGAGACACTGTCTCCCTCTGACTCCTCAGAGGAGAGTACCACCACCGACTTCAAGGAGCCATCCCCCTCTGAAGTTGATGTCCACCTCGGCTCTTCCTATGAGCCTCACCCCGAGGTCGAGGATGTCTACATCCTTGAATTTGAGGAGGAGGAGCCCACTAACTTTGATCTTCATTTGAAGGATCAAGGCCCCCCCTATGCACTAATGAAGTTGGGTGGAAGCTCAACGTACACCCGCTAAGTGTGGAGGCCACCTTCCCATTTGATCCGGGACCAAAGATTGAAGACAAAGTCCGCCCCGGAGTTCACCCTGCACCGCTCACTGAAGATAAGGATGTTTACATCCTTAAATTTGAAGAGGAGGCTCCACCACAGTTTGATCCTCGTACCAAGGATCACCCACCTCAACACTTCCACCTGATGAACGACCGGTGGAGTTTACACTTTCACATCCTAAGTGTTGAGGCCACATTTCCTTTTGATCCGGGTCGTTCTTCATTGCTAGATGATGCCCGCCCAACCCACCCGTTGGAGCTGACTTCAACGTTCATATTCGATCCTGGATGACTTCACGGTGGTATGGTCTAGCCAAAGACCTTAAAGAAGGGCCGCTTACCGGGAGGCAACCCGGATTTCATTTCGTGTCTTGTCTTTTAAATTCAGTTAGTTTAGATTTTGCATTGTTTTCAATAATGGGCTATTTTGGCATTCTTTGGACTTGCCCTTTTACGCCCAATTGGTGGCGTTTGTGTTGTGAATATTTGGAGACAGGTAAGCCCCTCTGAAAAGGGATGGAATTAGGAACAATTACAAAGGAACCTCTGGCGAAATTTTCCAAGAGGACCTTCATCACCAACGATTGAAGGTAGCACCTCAACGACCCCTCCCACTAGCAATTGTGCGGGCACCCTATCTTCCATCCGCAGCTTATCGGGGAGTACTCGTTTCACCCTTCCTTTAATATTTGCCCACAACGACTCCACTATTTTAATTTCCAGTTTTTGTTTTCATTCTTCTTTGGTTTTGTTTTTGCTAACCCTTAACTCCAGTTGTAGTTTGGTTGCTTCTAGTGTTTTATGCGGGTGCAACTTCAGTCCACACCGCAATCAAGCTACGCTACTTGAGGCTGAAGCTCAAGTGTGGGGGAGTTCTACAAACTGATAGCAATAGCAATCTCAGGGGAGTACTAGTTCCTTTTAATTTTCGTTCTCTCTTCTCTAATTTTGAATCTGCAAATCTGGGGATAACTTCTGTGCTATACTGTTTGTTTGAGTCCCGTGTGCTTTTCTTTTGTCTACTTCCCGCAAAGGTCTTCTGGAACCTTCCCCGGTTTTGATTGGTGAACAATGGGGACATTGTTCAATTTAAGTGTGGGGGAGTGACCTTTTCGGTGAATTGTGTGCTTAAATGCTTAATACTTCATGCTTATCTTGCGATTGTCCAAAATAAAAAAACTTGGACCCTTGTGTCGTGAGTTGTTCTCATTAAGAACAAATACTGTTATGAATTGTGGGATAAATGCTTAAATTTTTCATTTTGATTGCTTTTGAGGAGCATTTTACATGCGGTGTGGCCAAGTGATCTTGTG
This sequence comes from Limonium bicolor, assembly GCA_023374045.1. NCBI lineage: Eukaryota > Viridiplantae > Streptophyta > Magnoliopsida > Caryophyllales > Plumbaginaceae > Limonium > Limonium bicolor. Next base: position 441,150,898 of record CM041776.1, read on the forward strand.
GTTGGATTTTTATTGCTTTGGGGTTCCTTCTGTCTTCTTTCTTAGGGATTGCTAAGGGGTGCTTCTTTGTGAAAATCCATCAAGGGACTTGTGAGACGCCATTGTTAACCAACAATGAGAGTTGAGTGTTCTTAAATGCAAAGGCATGATGCCAAAATTTTATCTTCTCATCTCTTATGCAAAAGTGAAACAAATGCATAAATCTATTTTTCCTTTTGTTTTCTTCTCAATGCCCATTCTTGAGAGAAGTTGGACATGGTAAAAGCTCTCCAAGTCACCTAATCTTTAGAACTTTGAAGCACTTCGGATCATACCCCGAAACTCTAGTTTTTGTTTTTCCCCTAAGTTCACACCATGCCACCACTAAGAGATGGTTCACACTCCTCAAAGGTTTTAATCACTTTTTGCTTCTTCTCTTATCCTACAATTCATGTTAGTATTTGTTAGTCTTGAGCATTCCTTACTTGCTTGGGGGCTTGGTTTTGCTTGAGGACAAGCAAAAAGGTAAGTGTGGGGGTGTGATGAGTGTCTAAATGAGCATGTTTTAGGGGTGTATTTCATATGTTTAATCAACACGTTTCATGCTCATTTCTCCACTCTGGCTTGTTTTCCTCTAGTTTTATGTTTCATTGGTGTCTTACACATTTATTTTTTAAACAGGAGGAATAACCAAGATAGGAGTAAAGTAGATGAAGAGACAAACGCGTGGGCGCAAACGGATTCAAAATCGGAGCTAGAACGAAGAAGATACAACATTTTGAAGTTAGCCTGCCTATAGGACCGACCCACCGACCGACCCATGGGTGGGTCGGTCGGACTTAAAAACGCGTTTTCGGCCCCGAAATTGCTTCGGGACTCGACCGACCCACGGGACCGACCCAGGGTGGGTCGGTCGGTCGCAAAATTTGCCCAGATTTGAGATTTTAAACGCTGAAAAAGAGAAGAAGGAGAGTGGAGTCAGAACCCAGACGAGAAGCGACGCAAAAGGAAGAAAAAGAAGGGGAAAAGAGGAAGAAGAAGAAGAGAAGAAGGAGAGGAGGAAGACCCACCTCCATTGAAGCTCCCAAGCTCCATTAATGGCCATTTCTTACTCTCTCTCCCTTCTTTACTCTCTAATGGTTGTTTAGACTCCTTGTAGCTTGGGATTTGGGGATTTTGCCCTAAAATCCCTAAACTCCATTGTTGATTCTTAAACTCGTTTATGATTTTATTTCAGTTCTTGTGCTGAATACTGATAATAATTGTGTATTTGTGGCTCTTGAACTTGTCACCCAGGATTTGGGGATTTGTTGAGGGTTTTGCCCAATTTGTTATCTTTGTGTGAAATTGGTTGGTTTGCCTTGAATCTGTCGAAACGAGATTTTGAGATAGATTCTAGGTTGCTGATTAATTAGGCACTATGTGTTAAACTGGTTGGTTTGGCCTACCGATTAGTTGAGCATTACTGTGGATTTCTGTCAATATGTGATTCTGAGATAGAAGTCTAGACCGTGAGGACTGAAACAGCGTAGTCTAATATCGAGGATTTCGAGATTAGACTACACTGCAACTTAAGGGGAATTTATGCTTAATGCCATCAATTGACTAGGTACTTGGAAGATCTACCAGGTTCCATTCTGTTGGTTAGGATTAGTAGACCTTGATTAGGCTATTAGTCAGTTTAGCGTTCCCGTTGTTTAGCCATGAGTTCGAGGGTTAACCATTGGTAGTGAAGGGAAGATGGGTGCAAATATCCATCCCGAGCTACACCTATCCTAGATTAGTTAGTCTAGTTTTATTGCTTTCCTTCATTTCTGCAATTACAACCAAAACCCAAAAACCCCCAATTTACAATTATGCACTTTTGTATATATCCTCTGCACATTTACTAAGCTTTAATTAGCTAGACAGTTACGAAGTCCCTGTGGATACGACCTTGTTGTACTACAATGATTGGGTTCACTGCCCATAGTTAGCAGAGTAGTCTCACCACTATTTTGCACAACAGAAGTCGGCCTGGATTCTTATGTTGATGACCCAACTCTTGTTAATCTTTTTATCTCCTAGATGATGCGAGCTAATTATTGGTTTACTGGTTATGTATTCTCTCCATATCCCTGAAAAATTTTTGAACCTTACTTCCTGCAATCGACAGGTGATTGGGAGCTCATGCCGTAGCATAACCTTACCTTCTTTCTGTTATTGCTTAAGTTTGTTGTTTGCACTTTCTGCTCATGGATTCCCTTGTTCACTGATTCCCCGAGTTCATTTTGTCCGAATATTCTGGTGAGTTGAAAGAAGGCCCACTGTTAGAAATTGTGGTTGCAAAAGTGAAGCTTGTATCTCTAAACCCTCTGTTGTACTTATCAGAATTTTCATTCAAATCATGTGAACTAACTTTTTGATCGTCGCTGTTCTTTGTTTCCATTCTCTGGGCATTATTTTGCAGGAGACCTCTAGTGTTCTTCCACCTGGTATCTTCCTCTGTCTCAGTTTAATCTTTAAGACTCTGGTTGATAACATGACTGTGTTCGAATCTATGTTGTGCTCTATGTTTGCCCTCCACTCTATCACCGATGTTCATTGATTTGTTTACCTGGATTCTATTTGAGGATATTCAGCTCGTGGCTAGTAATAAACCGCTATAGATGTTCATCTTCCTTTAATCTGTAACCTATAACATGTATCCCATGTGTATATCTTTATGACTGTTAGTGGCTGTGTGAAGGGGAAGCGAGCTTAAAGTTTAATCACGTAGGCAGTTCAGACTTAAGTTCATGCTCAGATTGGATAAAATCAGTTAGTAATTCAGGAATGAAATCCATTACACTACCTTCTATTTTGTCTTCTGTTTCAAGCCAACTGTTGTATATAGATCTCAGGTGTGGATAAGTCTGATTTGCGGATGAGTGCTTTGCTTTAACTCTTGCTGTTTGGGATTGAAATTTGAGCTGTCTAATCTCGGTAATAAAACCCTCTAGTCTAGCAGATTCAGTTTGGTTAGAATCGGGTTCTATTTGGCTTCTGAGTAAATAAAGAACCGACAAGGTTCTCATGTTTGTACAGTTTGTGCCTCCTTGATTTTATTTATAACCTTGGCATGCCCCAATAACTTTACACATAATTGATTCATTTAGTTGGTTGTTCCTGCCATGTTGGTCTGATTATTTTGACCTGAGAAATCACTGTTCCTTCCATACCTTTTGGTCTGATTATCTGTGTTATATGTGTATATATTGTATATTTCGCTTCATCGCAATTTTTTATTCATTCCCCTTGTACATATTTTACTATCTAAGCCCTAGTTATTAGACCTTAGGACCAAGCCTTAGGATAGAGGGTGAACCCTAAGATTTAGGTGAGCCATGGTCCCACCTAATAAACTGGGTAATCCCTAGACCCAAACCACATCTTATTATAATAACATGTATTAATAAAAACACTTTCTCAAAATTCATCCCAATTTGATTCATCATTTCTTCCCAAATTTTCCAAGGCCCAATTCGGCCCAACAGCCCAAACAAGGCCCCATTTTCCCAATCTCAAATAAGGCCCATAGGCCAATTCGGCCCAAAAGCCTAACCAAAGCCCAATCCGGTCCAAAGCTTGACCAAGGCCCAAGGCCCATTTCAGCCCAAAAATAATCTTCAGCCCAAACACATGACCGACCCAAACCCATTTTCAGCTCAATTCAAGCCCAAATCCGAACAAGCCCAACAAAGGCCCAACAAGCCCATTCGGGCCCAAGCCCACAATTGGCCCAAGCCCATAAAAGTCAAACTGATTTGACCTTTACTTGAACCTTGACCAATTCTCAACCCAAGTTTGACCTAAAACTTTGACCAAACCCAAGTTGACCAGACCTTTGACTTTGACCAAAGTCCACAAAACCAAGCAAGTCCATAAGAATCAAACCTTGACCTTTGACCAAACTTTGACCCGAATGTTGACCTATGACCAAACCTTGACCCGAATGTTGACCTATGACCAAACCTTGACCCGAATGTTGACCTATGACCAAACCTTGACCCGAATGTTGACCTATGACCAAACCTTGACCCGAATGTTGACCTATGACCAAACCTTGACCCAAATGTTGACCTTTGACCAAACCTTGACCCGAATGTTGACCTATGACCAAACCTTGACCCGAATGTTGACTTTTGACCAAACCTTGACCTGAATGTTGACCTTTTCCCGCACTTTGACCCAAACTTTGACCCGCACATTGACCAATCCAACTTTTCCCGAACTTTGACCAATCCCACTTTGACCCGAACTTTGACCAATCCCACTTTGACCCAAACATTGACCAATCCCACTTTGACCCAAACTTTGACCAAGTTTTATCAAGATTTTCAGATTTCAAAGAAACCATTTTGTGGAATTTTAAAGGAAAAACTCTTCTCACATCATAGAAAACTCTTCTCCAATGCAGAAAGTTCTTCTCACATATACAGAAAGTTTTCTCCTAAAAACATTTCTCAAAATCAGTGTTTCTTTGCCAAGAATTTCAAACAACATCAAAAGTTTTCCAACTCAGTCTTCAAACTCAAACTAAACCGTTTTCGGGGAACATGGGATGTCTAATCAATGTTCACAGAATCGCGATTCGATCCCACGATCCTACGATTTTACGATCCAAATTCATAGTTACGATTCGAATCGTAGGTAGGATCGGAGCCATGTAGGATCGTCAAAGGATCACGATTCCATTGCACGATCCTACGATCCTACACTCTAGATCCGTAGTACGATCCTACGATCCCATCGATTCCAACTTTATTTATAGTTTATGATTTTCATATCAATGTGAATCATATCTTAATAAAATATAAAGAAACAAAAAGTTCTTAAAATTTTATAGAAAGATTCATAATCCATAAAGTATCATGGCTTTGAACATTCCAACTTGTTGTTATTCAAACAACTTTTATATGTAGATTTATTTGAAGTCATTGAGCGGATATGGATTAAGATTGGAATATCACTTCTTGTTACTCTCCATCATGAAAGATTACAATATGTACTTAGGTGTTAGAAAAATGTATAACATTTAAAGTGTTATTTAATATTGTAATGATTGAAAAATTCAAAGTTATAAAGCTCTAAAGTAGAAAATGGAAAAAAACCTTAAAGAACCAATACAAATTTATAAAATATTGTTGATTACTCTTTTCATTTTTTCTTCTTGGTTTATAATTGAAAAAATAAGCTGTGAAAACTCATTTTGACTTTGTATTCCATTGCTTAATTACTTACTCTTTTGAATGAGCATTAATGTGAAAACCCATGATTTTGTAAACAAAAAACTTGTAGCTCATAATGTTTGTTTGGAGGGTGATAAAAGAAAAAAGACTCACATAAAAATTATGAAGTATGTGGATTTGATTTATGGTTAACCTATATTATTAAATTTTATCTTTTCTATGAACAATATTATGAGAATTCATATGGTTTTCTTATCTATATTTCAATTTTGGAAGTGTACTATCATAGTTGTGGTTTTATTTTTATATTTTAATTCAATAATGCTATATATTCTTACTCAAATTAAACTTTATGCCTTAAATAGAAGTTTTTTATAACATATGTATATTTTTCAACGATATTAACTCACTTTTTGTAGGATCGACCGATCCCACGATTCGATCCCACGATCCGATCCTAGGGGTCACTTACGATCCTACGCTAGGATCACGATCCTAAAAACATTGTGTCTAATACCTTCAAAGAACGTTTTCTTCCTAGTCAGACATCACTTGTCTCTCTTCCAAATAAAAATCCGAGGCGGGGCACTGGGGTCGTAACCTCCCTCGTCGCAGTCTGAATTTCTTTAGGCGGGGCAATTGGGTGACAAATCTCCTCTAATTGCAGCCTAGATTTTTACAAGGCGGGGTGCTAGGGATGTGACTGCCTTCCTAGTTGCAGCCGGGATTTCAGAATCGTCTAACTCCCTTCCACTCGATTTCAATATTTTCGGTTTTTAACGTTTTAAAACCCGAGAGTTAGAGACGTTATTAGGGTTTGACCGAGAGCATCTCATTCATGATGTTTCTCTCTAAGCCCTACTTTTCGACATAAATTCATTGCCCCATCTTTCGAGCCTCGACACTTACCATTAATTAAGTGTCGTGTTCGAGGGGGTACATAGGGTAATCCCTCGGGATTATCCGCCCTTTTACAACAAAAATGATTTTTTGGTTTTAAAAACTTTAAGATTGACAATTTTGACAATTATTCCTCCAAACAATTCAGTCCATCATCATTTCACTCTAAATTCGAAATATCCCAAAACATCAACCCTTTCATAATCTCAAATCCGAAAAACCCAGGATCTCCACCCAAACTTCAATTGCCTCACACACTCAAATCATTATCTAAATTCCAAATCGTTCCAAACTTGAAACATCTCCTGAATCCCGACTTCTTCCAAACTTCCATAGTCTCATAGGCTCGAGTGCCCCACAGACTCGAACATCTCAACCTCTCCACCATTTTCAGATTTAAATGTCTCACAGACCCGAGCGTCTCACAGACCTTGATATCCCATGCCTCCCACTACATGAACACCCCAAATGTCTCACAGACCCGAGCGTCTCACAGACTAACCTCTCAAACCCGAAACTTCCTGAAACTTCAAACATATCAAAAAAACCCTAAAATATCTGAACTACGTAAGGTCTGATCTCAACAGGGAGTTGAGTACGTTGGCAACCCACACAAGGTGAGACCCCACATCAATCAAAATGCCATTTTTCACTCAGCCATCTTACCTCCAAATAACCCCGTATTGTCTCACAGACGTGAGCGTCTCACAGACTTTGTTATCCCAATGATTCGAATATCTCACAGACCAGAGCATTTCACAGACCCGAGCGTCTCACAGATCCGGATGTCTCATAGACTTCGACATCTCAAGGTTTCAAACGTCTCATAGACCCGAGCGTCTCACAGACTAAAACATCCCATACTTCAAACATCCCAGGAGGATTCCAGCATCTCCCAATAATCGTGAACTACATAAGGTCTGATCTCAACAGGGAGTTGAGTACGTAGGCAGCCCATCTAGGGTGCGACCCCATTCCAACAAAAAAAACCCTTTTTCCCCCTCTGAGGTGGCTCTCGTATCTCTCAAAACCCTCAAACACTCTTCGGCTCCAACAAACTTCAAACAATCAGACTCTTTGTCTTGTCTATTCACTTAACCCCCGGTTTTCCCAAATCATCATTCTATACTCCTTCGAATTCCCCAATTCCCTCTCTTAGGCGCTAGCTTGGCAGAAAAGCTCACCACGTCCACTCTCTCTCTCTCCTCATCCTAATCCTATCCTTGGCTTTTAAATGAATCCCTCTAAAAAGGTTTTGAAAGAAGGCAGTCCCACAATTGGAGACCGAGGTTTCCTCGGGCACCAATCCGAAGTCGTGGTCGTTGCCACTTCTAAGGGGTGTAACCCAGTGCGAACCCACATAGAATCTTTGGTATGACCAGATAAGCCCAATTCATATGCGAATCACAGAGTCAATTAACGGTTCTTAGAACCCTTCTCCTCCCTTCCTAGTTCCTTAGGTCAAACTAGGTGGCGACTCTAGTCAATTCCGCCCTTAGGGCATAAGTCCGCGTGGAGCCCATCGAGAGCGGGTGTAGTGCGCATTTGCACTCCTCTTTATGCTTTCTGGGAAAGACGGACGATATAGTAGGTATTTGAGGGATGCCAGAATAACGGGTTTTCACTCTCCACAGAATGACATTATTTAGGATCTAGGCATCTCAGCTAGACCCTATTTAGATTGACCCCCCCTCATACTGAAAAATCACCCTCCACATCAATATCACTCTATTAATAACAACTATTATCCTATCAAAGATTTTGATTTCTGGTTTTCGACTGCTTTGATCAAATTTTCGCTTCAGCGACACCATTTCACATCTGAACCCCGTGAGTTCTTCCTCTTTCCTAAATCTCCACCATTTCCCCTAATTTAATGATACAAATGTCGACTAGGTTAGGGATTTATGATTTTCGATTGATAAGAAAATGAAGGAGATTGATTTCACTTATCCTAATGGTGACAATGCTAGTAATTTCGCCTGGGAATCACCTGCTGGAGTGGTGATAGCTGCGAATCGGGAGATTTACTTCCAGCTTGTGAAAATTTTGGGTTCTCACACGTCCATTTGGCGGACCGATTGGGCACAAATTCTACACCGGCATCCTCTAGCAATCATTAGAGTCCATCGGAATTTCATCCCTTTGTCAACAATCTTATTCAAAAGGGCTTTCATTTTGTTGAAATATCAGGCTTATATTGAAATCCCGATGCCTGCTTTGTGCCATATATGAATATGGTGGTTTTGCTCCTGTTGTGATCTCTACTCATCCTCCTTTTTTCTTTCACTGCTTGAGCTAGTGGCGGTGGGTAAGGCTGTGATGCCCATTTCAGAGTGGGTGCAGCTGTCTCTAGCTAAGGAGGGAAAGAAGAAGATATTGTTCGACGTCTTCAGCGGTGATATTGTTCACTTACAGTGTGATTTCTGCATGGAAAAACAGGAGAATGAAATGGCTTTGAATGGGGATTTGTTGGTGCTGGACTGGTGCTCTTCGAACAATATTTTATTTATAATGATTCATGATATTTGTATCATGATGTGTCTTTTGGCTTGGGCTAGACAACTTGATGATGCTTGTTGTGTAAGTGGGACTGATTCGAGGCTAACCTTATTTGATTTCAAAGAAATATCTACGATGCAAGATGTCATGATATGCAATATGCTGGAGCTAAAGGAGGATCGCAAGGAGAATATATGTGACCTGAAACATCTCTCCTCCCCATATGGATCCACCACTACAACAACTAGATTGTTCTGAGTATGCCCCCTAGGCTTCTTACAGATGTTGCACCGGCAAAGATTGTTGAAGATGAGATCCCATTTAGGATAGAGAAACAACAAAGTAGGGGTGGTCAAATGAAAGCCGATTACAAACTATGATCAGTGGAAGTGGTTAACTAAAGTTTTCAAACTCCTATTTGGATTGTAAAGGTAAGGCGACTCTGGGTACAACACAGAATCGCCATGGGGGATGAAGCCAACATTTGCTAGCTGTATGGGTGTGGGTACAACCCATGTAGCCAACCTTTTCTGCTTTATAAGGGTCCCCCCCGGTTGGTCTTGTTTCGGTTACTTAGTCTAATTATGGGTTATGGACTTAGTCCTTGTTTTCCTAGCTTGTTTTGGTTACTTGATCTTATTATGGGTTATGGTCTTAGTCCTTGTTTTTCTTGCTTGTTCGTCGATTTGCCACTAATATCTTTTGTTGGTTGAAGTTGGTTTTCCATGGAAGCAGTTATGTTAGGACATAATTGTGCTCTTAGTCTACCGAAAACACAAGCTTCTTCAAGGGGTTTTTTGTGTATCGTAGATAGTTGTAATCTTTTGATATTAGTGGCTTCTCGTTGAAACCCTTCTATATTAGATTTTTTGTTTCCTACTTTGGATCTCTAGGGCTGTAATTCAACATCTAATCTAATGTTATCTAAGTTTTTTTTAAACAAAGATCCACTGTAAACTTGTAAATAAAAAAAGATTATTTACTTTAGACAATGGAAACACATTTTAGAATAGAGGAGAAAAAGCAGCATCGAGGCATATAACAGAAAATATAATATGAGTAATAAACAACGGCTGAACGTACATTACTAGTATTTTGAATTATAAGGGTTTCCGAATGGCACTTCATAGGATGTAAGCATATTCCATGATCTATCTACATGTGACATCTGGAGCAACACAGAGCTGATCAAGGGCGCTAATCGGACAAAAAGTTAATACTAGCTAGTGTGAAATCACTTTATTTAACAGTTTCTTTATCTTGAATTATGTCATCTTTTGATGTTTTCATAACTAACCAACATGAAGAAAGATATACTAAAGCGGCTTAGGTGTTAGGATAGTTTACTATGTATGGGTTATTATGTTTTGGGCCAGTTTATTTCTTTTCGGTTGGGTCAGGTACTTGGGCCCATAGTTGTGAACCCGTTTGTTTAGTTTGGGTTAACTTAGTTTATAATTGCTGCTACAGTGTTTAGGGTTGGTGTCGGTGTGAGTTGAGTCTCGTGTAACCAGTCACCTTGACTGAATTCTCTCTTCTCTGTAAGCCTTCCACGTTGAGTATAGTCGATGAATCTTTAAGTTTATTGAATTGTTTCATGGTATCAGAGCACAAAGGTCATGGGACCTGGCTCTTAATTTCCGTAACATTCATTGTCATACGATTCTCGCTTCTGGCTTTCTATCTTTCTTCTTCGACGATTTCCTCTTGATCTTCGCTAAGCCCTGAATCCCGCGCGAAAGATGGCCGCAATCGACGACAAGAACAAGAACCCCAATTCTAACAACGACAACATAGAAACCATGGGGGGAACCAGCGACAACAACGTCATCTCAATTGGAGACCCATTATATCTCGCCAGCTCTGAAAACCCTAGAATAGCTTTGGCTATGAAGTACGATGGAGGCCCAGGATTTTCACTCTAGAAGCACCAAGTCGAAATCGCGCTTGGATCGAAAAATAAACTCGGGTTTGTGAAAGGCACCCTTGAGAAGCCCACAGACAGTGAAGCAAGAACTGAGGCCTGGACCCGCTGCGATAACATGGTGCGGTCATGGATCCTCATGAGCTTGGAAAAATGGGTGGCGTACACTGTATTGTTTCATTCTTCGGCAGCCAAAATCTGGGAGGATTTGTGCGCAAGATACGACCAAGTAGATGCGACGCGCATGTATGATCTAGAACGTCGTTTGGTAAGTACCCTTCAAGGCAACGATACAATAGGAGAATACTTTGCCAAGCTAAGAGGGATTTGGGATGAAATTGACACCACAACTTCACTCCCGGTCTGTTCTTGCATGACTGACATGGCGTTGAATGAATACATCAAGGACCAGCGGTTAATCAAGTTCCTAATGGGCTTAAATGATCAATACGGTGGAGCAAGAGAGAATATTTTGATGATCTCCCCTCTCCCGAGTATCGAACAAGCTTTCTCTCTGTTGATACAACAAGAACGACAGAAAACCCTAGTTTCAGCACCGGCAATTGAGACGGAACCCCTAGTGGCTTTCTCGGTAAGTCAAGGTCGAAAGAATTTCGGGCGCAGTCAACAACCTGGAGGAAAACGACCCAGTTTACAATGTTCGTACTGTCACAAATTGGGCCACTCTGAAGAAAGATGCTTCCAGAAACATGGATTTCCTCCAGGATGGCGAACCGGAAATGAGAGAAAGATTCAAGCCAATAATGCCAGTAAGCAGAAGGAAGAAGGAGCCAAAGATCCTCTGGGAGGAACTCTTACTCCAGAACAAGTTACACAGTTGCTCGCCTACAAAGGCAAGTCCCATATTAAGGACAAGGAAACCCAGGTTGCTGAATCCAATTGTGGATTCATTGGTAAGGATTTGTCCCAATTTAAAGTTAACTGGACTTGCGATACTCATGAAATTTTTAGTGTTTTTGATAATTATAGACATGGGAAAACTGAATGGGTTATAGACAGTGGTGCTTCGGACCACATGTGTGGTGAGTTAGCATTATTTCATCAAGTTTCTTTCCTGGAAAAACCCCATATTGTAGGAATGCCTGATGGACATCCCTAACCGGTTAAGTTAATAGGGAACATTAGTGTAAATAATCTAATAGAACTTAAGGATGTTCTTTTTGTGCCTAGTTTCAAATTTGGGCTTATTTCTGTGAGTAAACTTACTAGACAAATGAATGTCAGGCTATATTTTAACCCTAGTTACTGCATTTATCAGGACTATGATCACAAGGAGGAAGTAGAGATTGGACGAATACAGAGGGGGCTTTATATTCTTGATAAGGAGTGTGATAAGGGAAAACAGAGATGTCTTAGTACAGAGGTGAATAAGGAAGATTTTTCAATACCTGATCACAATTGTAATAGTTCTTTGGGTATATGGCATTATAGATTAGGGCACTTACCTAAGGAAAGGATTTCCAAGTTAGGTCTGATTAGAGATAAACAATTGTTTGAGCCTTTCCTTTGTGAGCCTTGTAATAGAGCAAAAAGTCATAGATTAGCCTTTCCTTCTAGTTGAATAAAGACCAAAGAATTTTTTGATCTGATCCATGTCGATCTTTGGGGTCCTTATAATCAGAAGACTCATGATGGTTTCTCTCATTTTCTGACTATAGTTGATGACAAGAGCCGTGTCACTTGGACACAATTATGTAAATAGAAATCTGAAGCCTTGAGCCTTATCATCAGTTTCATAAGTATGATAGAAAGACAATTCAATAAAAGGGTTTAATGTGTCAGATCTGATAATGCACTAGAATTAGGAAGCTCTAACGCTGGAATAGAGTTCTTTAGGCTTAAGGGGATAAAACATCAAACTACATGCTCATATACACCACAGCAAAATGGTGTGGCTGAGAGGAAACACAGACATATACTAGAGACGGCAAGGGCCCTCATGTTCCACTCTTCACTTCCTAAGGAATTTTGGGGAGAAAGTATTTTAACAGCCACTTACCTTATTAATAGAATGCCCCTTACCAGCATTAACAATAAAACTCCTTTTGAAATTATTAATGGTGAAAAGCCTGATTATTCCTCACTTAAGGTATTTGGTTGTCTCTGTTTTGCTCACAATAATAAGTCCCAAAAGGATAAATTTTTGTTTAAGTCAGCAAAGTGTGTCCTGTTAGGCTACGGACATAATAAGAAGGGGTTTAAACTGTATGACATGGATCATAACAAAATCATCTACAGTAGGGATGTAGTCTTTCATGAGGGAGTTTTTTTTCATGAGGGAGTATTTCCATTTAGATAGAAACAAGACAACCCAATAAAGATTATTCCTGCTGATTGTCCAAGAGATTCCATGTTTTTTGAAGATGATTTGTTATTGATTGAGACTGACCAAATTGAGAATAGTATAAGACAAAGAAGGCAAGAAAGGCCAGGTGCACAAGATGCAACAGAAGTATTTGAAGGGCCTGAAGAAGAAGACAGTAACCCGTAGGAAGGCACACTAGTAGGAAAACAGCTTATTTCTGCGGTTTACAACCGCAGAAATGAGCACCGCAGAAATAGGTATTTTACCCTATTTCGGCGGTTCCTACTAAAGAACCGCCGAAATAGACCAACTCCATTTGACCGTAAACGTTTGACCTGGCCACCTATTTCGGCGGTTCTTTAGTAGGAACCGCCGAAATAGGTGGCCAGGTCAAACGTTTACGGTCAAATGGAGTTGGTCTATTTCGGCGGTTCTTTAGTAGGAACCGCCGAAATAGACAGTCTTTTTTTTTTGTTTTTTCCTTTCCAGCTTATTAATGCACCCAAATACACCATAAAATTAAGGAAACCTGTAAATATAATGCTGCCACCACAGTGGGGCGCCTCAGTAGCATACTATAAACCCATAAAACGGCCATAATCATCGGCACGCATCAATAAATGCAAGAAAGCAAGAAAATTCATAACAAAAATAAGGATTAGTTGTACACTTCACCACACTCCATTACAATATACAATTCACTACCTTTCAATCTAATGAAATACATAATAACACAAGTAACGTTCAACGCAAACTAACTTAAGAGGAATCAACTAAGTACGTCGATGGAGATAAATTCTGCCCAATCCTCGAGGATTTCAGATATGTGCCTATCTTCATAATTTCCAATGCCCACGATTTCTTCGAAAGCCTTGAACAAACAAAAATGAATAGTTAATGAGACACTACACAAAGAATGACAAAGAATAAAAACATATAAACCAAGACTTTCAAAGATAGTTTTATACCTTGTCCAATGATTTTTCTGGCAAAAACTTGGATGATGCTACTAAGTCATGCATAAAACTCATAACATAGTAACCACATTCTGATCCACCAGGCTGTACTGGACACTATACATTCACACATTACGTTATCAGTCATACTTGCAGGTCTACTGTTAACATGTTAACTATTTGCACAAAAGTAAAACTACTTCACTGCAGTCCAAGGGATGTTCTTCGGTGTCTTTTGCAATGCACGCAGTGCAGCTTTGAAGCCACTATACAAATAAATAGTTTGAATGTAATACACAAATTAATCAAATTTAACGAAACAATTTATTAAGTTATGACAATTGTTGTATAATTTAAATAGCTCACCTCATTAGAGCCGTTGCTATCGCTGGCTTCTTGACACTCGTACCAAGTGAGTCGAACTGTAAGACTCTCGGGTATTTCATGACCAAAACCAACAACGACCAATGACGACTGCTCACGTGATGAATAAAATTGAAATCATAACACGGATAACATAACTTATAAATAAACGTAATAAGATATGGAAGTATGACTTACCCTTGATAATATGGCAGCATAATGTATGACTTGTCTGCACATTCAAATATTGTGTTCGTCAAGTACCGCAAAAGACCTTCAGGATCCATTGACATAGTCACTTCACAGCAAGTATCAGGGCATAGGAATCCGAAGTTGTTAGTCTGAGGATCTCGTATCGCCTTGGAATGCACATGCCAGCACCATAAAGACAACAACATCAGTGAACGACGTTAAAGTACAAAAACTAATTCAAGTATTTCATTAATATAGGAAAAGGTATGAGATCTCTCACATGCTAGCTGACTTCAGAATCGACACATTTAACCAGTCTCTCTTGAATACATCAACAAAGTCAGACATATATATATCGAACGTATGAGTCTGTCCTTCGGGTTCGTGATGGTGAAAAAGACCCTGGCTATCCTCCACTTGGATCCTATCACTCTGAGGTGATGTCATCAACAAGGCCGATTGCAGAAGTCTCATGTTCTGTGACAACCCATCCAATATGTTCTTCTCTACTAAAGTAGGTCTCATCATGAAATTGGAGGATGCCCCCGTGAGAGCTGGTGTGGCTACACTTTTTCCTTTTCCTTTAGAAGTTTTTTTTGACTTGACATTTTCCTAAGTTGTTGATTAATTAAGTTTAAGTGACTCACTCTAAACCATATACTAATTGAAATATCGGATAATTATAATTTTAGAGTAAGCGTTAATTGTGTTTACCTGGCCCAAGATTCTGACCCATGTACCCGGCCATTGGATTGTAGCTGTTTGAACAGAGCGAAGTATGTTTCTCTGTGCCAGAGGTACCGGTATAGCAACATCAGCATATTCTGTCACATAATCATCTACAAGCACCCGGACATACCCCTGCCGTAGTGGTTCACCACCGACGGTGTCTGTACGAGATGAGGGAAACAATTTACCCCACGCCACCATAATATCCTCACCTCCCATCGGCATGAACAGCGTGCATAAAACGGGTTCCTGAACATTAAGTAAAGAAGGGTTAAACGAACACAATCGAAGTAAATAGATGATAATAAATAATTTATTTTCTAAGTTAATGTGACTAAACCTTAATAGATGCATATGGATATGGATCTATCAGCTGCACACTACTCTGCCATACTGGTGTGCCCTCCTCCCTATCAGCTGATGGTGCATGGGCTGGTCTAGTCACCTCCTGACTACTGCACATCTGTGAGCGTATTTTAGTCATCTCCTCTGCAACCAACTGCTGAACATTCTGCCTAAGCCTCTGCTCAATATCAGCAGTAACCTTCAAATGTTCCTCATAGCTGATCATCTATCCTTGTGAGCCTTTCCTAGACCCCGGATTGCCAAAAGCTTGGCGGATACCAACTTGTCCACCAAAACCAATAGCGCGACCAGGATGATCCACCTTTCCAAGAGCACGAGAAAGGGGATCTATTTTCTGTTCGGAGCCCAAGAACCTCAGTAACTTGAGATTGCAACTCTTCCTATAAAACACAAAATACAAAATTCATTAATATACAGGTGCACAAACAAATATTAAACTTATGTACTGAAATTAGATACCATTTGATTTATAATCTCTTCTCGTGGCATCATCGTACTGAGGATTTTCCGGCGTCGAGTTTTTTGGCACTCGACTCAACTCCCACACCTTCATCCTTCTGTCGCTAGGAGCCACATCCTTTGGAAGCAAGCCCTTTTGCTCCCACTCTGGTACGCGTTCGGCAATGATTTTACCACCTAAGTGATGTGGGTTTAGATTTTTCTTCGCATTTGCCTGCTGTTTTGCACGAACCGCCTACAAATACATATGTAACGTGTAAGATACAAATAAGCAAATAAAACTGCCAAAATGTATAAAAGACAACGTTGAATATTAGCTCTACCTGGTACTCTAGCGTGTGATGATACTCCGCAAACCGCGTCCACTGCTCCTCAGTGATGCCCTCGTACGCCTCCCAGGGTGGTAGTTCATCGCCTCTTTCTGCATCATCCGATTCAGGGTCTTGATACGCAGCACCATGAATGTACTTATCAGAGAGGGATTTCCTATGGTCGTGGAACTGTCGCCCCATTTTTTTCAGGATATCCTCCTTAAGAGAAGGATCAATGCAGAAATGACTCTACATAAACAATTATTAGTCATTTAGTAACACAAGTAACGAGAAACTCTAAAATCATATAACATATTATAAAAAAATAAAACACCTGAAGAAGTCCAAACATAGTGTCCTTCAATGATTGTGGCACTTGCTTCCAATTATGATTTATGTCGCAGTAAGTCTTGACCAGGTGGCCAGCATATGCAGTATAATCATTCTTCCAAGGGAAAATTACATCGCCCACCCATGACGTTTGGCGAAATTACACAGCCCACCCATGAGGTTTCAAAAATTACTTTGCCCACCCATGTGGCTTCCACAATTTTACATCCAGCAACTTTTCTAATATTTGATCAACTTAAAAGATGGTTAAATGATATCCAAATTTGATGAAACTTTACATGGACGATGCTAAGGTGCTATATTTTGGTTCAATGCCAAATCCAAAGTTTTTTAAGGTCATATATGACCTATGGGACCCAATGAAACATGAGTCATGTTCATCGGGTCCCACGGATCATATATGAGTTTAAAAAATGTTGGATTTCACGTTTTACCATAATATAACACTTTAATATCGTCCATGTAAAGTTTCATCAAATTTGGATATCATTTAACTATCTTTTAAGTTGATCAAATATTAGAAAAGTTGTTGGATGTAAAATTGTGGAAACCACATGGGTGGGCAAAGTAATTTTTGAAACCTCGTGGGTGGGCTGTGTAATTTCACCAAACGTCATGGGTGGGCAATGTAATTTTCCCTTCTTCCAATTACCGTATGACTGGTTGAACTCATTGAACTGCAAAGGCTTCGTGGGGGGGCCTTTAATTGCCTTTAGTGCACGGGTGGCACCTCTCTTCTTCACCTTTTGTCCGGAGGAGGAGGAAGCTGGTGGTTCTGTCACCTGCTGTGATGGACAAGCCTCATCCTCCGGTGGGTGAGTTGTCTTCCCCTTCTTTCCTCCTCGTGTGGCCAGTTTTGCTGGTCTCTTCTGATGAGGATCAGCTTCTTCAATGGGCTGGTCCATAGGGTGATCAGCCACTGCAGTAAAGATAAGTTAGTCAAATTAATTGGATGAATTTATAATGTAAAGACAAATGTTGAACAAGTCAAGAAAAATAGTAAACATAACATTACCATAAATACTTCTATGTTTTGGTGTTGTCAACCCAAAAACCCTCGTCATGGTCTGATCGTGCATAAATCAAGTCGTTTTGAGTATCAACATTTAAATCCCGCAACCCCGTAGGAAACAATGTTGTTCCTTCAATCGTCTCATTCTCATCATCATCATCCTCATTTTCATTTTCAATCAGAACCGGTCTTCTACCTGGAAGAACAACAGACCATCTGGAGTCTTTTGGATCCTGAACATACCACACTTGGTCACAATCTTTTCCCATAACAAACTGATCATCCTTAAAACTGGCACGTGTGAGATCAACCAAGGTAAGACCTCCATCGTTTTGGATTCCACGTCGGTTGTCCACCCATTTGCAGCGGAACACTAAAAACGAATCAATATGGTAGTCTAGCTCCCAAATGTCCTCGATAACACCGTAATACCAACTGGAGCTCCTCACTGGTTGAGACTGGTTACCGATGTGGTACTCATTGAATGCCGCTTCTATTTTTACTCCACTGTTCTGGTTTATTGATTTAGCATCTTGGCGTGCAGTGTAATAAGTATACCCACTAATGTCATACCCCTCAAATGATACAATATTAGGTTCAGGTCCTATTGCAAAAATCTGATTTCTTCATTGAGAACTTCTGAATTTGATGACGCTTTTTCAAAGACATAATATTTGAACCATTGGACAAACAGTCGGTTTTGTTCTTTCGTAAGCCAAAGATGGTTTCTGGTAGGATTTTGTTGTCTCAACTCATTCATATGAGTATCAAAGAAGGGTTCAACAGCCTCAAGGTGTTGTAACACAAACAGATGTGCTTGATGAATCAGTTGACTTGGTACTTGCACAATCTTTCTTCCAATGACACCTTTGCCTTTATATCTGCCGTAGTGTCTTGGTTTTGGGATACCGATTGATTCTGCTTCATTCAGATAATCAGTCACAAATTCTGTGACTTCCTCAGTCACCGTTGCTTCAATTATGCTCCCTTCTGGTCGATATCTATTCCTCATTCTACCCTTTAGAATACCCATGTATCGTTCAAAAGGGTACATGTAGCGTAAGTACCGGACCACAAAATTGGATCTCTCGAACAATGTGGACTATCAAGTGCACCATTATGTCAAAGAATGATGGTGGGAAATACATCTCTAATTGACATAATGTTACCACAATTTCACGTTGTAGATCATCGAGAGAGTTTACATCAATTACCTTGCAGCAGACAACATTGAAGAAGAAACACAATCTGGTTAACGCATTTCTGACATCATTTGGCAATATCCCACGGATTGCTACTGGCAGAAGATGTAACATCAATACATGATAATCGTGAGATTTCATGCCTAACAGTTTCAAATCCTTCATTGATACAATATTCTTCCAGTTTGAAGAATATCCAGACGGTACTTTTACCGAGTGTAGACATTTACAGAAGCTGATCTTCTCATTCTTTGAAAGTGTGTAGCATGCAGGAGGTAGGTATATTCGTCTCTCATTCTCCTGTGGGTGTAACTCTTTTCTTATACCCATGGCTTGCATGTCTTTTCTCACTTTCAATCCGTCTTTCGTTTTGCCGGGTATGTTGAGCAAAGTCCCACTCACTGCCTCACCAACATTCTTTACGATGTGCATGAAATCCAAATAGTGTCTGACAGGCAGGTGACGCCAATACGGTAAATCCCAGAAGATAGAGCATTTTTTCCAAATGTTCTTTGCCGGTTTCGATGTGTTTCCAAAGACGTTCACAATGTCCTTAACCTTTGCATACACTTCCTCAGAGGTCAAAGGTAGACGGGCCACTCGAGTCTCGGCCTCACCATTGAACAGTTTCTTCTTCTTACGATAAGGGTGATCTTCAGGTAGAAAACGTCGATGACACATGTAAACATTCTTACCACAATTTTGTAAACGGTCCGAACATGTGTCATCCTCGCACACCGGACATGCAAATGTTCCTTTCACAGTGTATCCAGACAAGTTCCCGTATGCAGGGAAATCGTTGACCGTACAGAACAACAACGCCTTGAGCGTGAAATTTTCCCTTGCATAAGCATCATACACAACGGTTCCCTCATTCCACAGCAACTTCAAATCATCAATCAATGGGGGCGAGGTATACATCAATATTATTACCTGGCTGCTTGGGGCCAGATATCAAAGTGATAACATTATGTACCTGCGTTTCATACACAACCACGAAGGCAAATTGTAGATCACTAGTAAAACGGGCCAAGTACTGTGTTGACTGCTTAATGTGCCGTACGGGTTCATCCCGTCAGTACATAGCCCAAGCCTCAAATTCCTATCTTCACCTCCAAAATGTTCTTTGAACCGTCTATTGATGTTTCTCCACTGAGGTCCATCTGCTGGATGTCTTAATTTTCATCACTCTTTCTACCCTCTGCGTGCCATCGTAAGTTCTTTGCATCTTTCGGATTCGCAAACAACCGTTTGAATCTGGGTATAATCGGCAAATACCACAGTAGTTTAGCTGGAGGGCTTTTTTTTGAACGGAGGAGTACTCACCATCTTTATGCTTATACCGGGACAAAGACATTTCGGGCAAGTGTCCAGATGTGCGTATTCACCCCTGTACAACACACAGTTGTTTGGACACGCGTGAATTTTTTTGTACTCTACTCCCATTGGACACACCCATTTCTTTGCCTCATAGGTGGTGGTAGGGAGACCATTCTCATCCGGTAGCATATCATGAATCAGCTCGAGGAATGCCGAGAAACCTTTGTCACTCAATCCATATCTTCCCTTCAGGTTGAACAAATTCAATATAGCCGTCAATTTCGTGTACTTAGTGCACGTAGGATACAATGTCGTCTTGGATGCGTCCAACAACCTTTGATACTCATCCGGTCGATCGACAAAATTATTCTCAACGTTATCAAGCATCTCCATTATTTGCTCATCATGATAAGTCGGTTCACTGTCATTGACTCCGGAAGCATTTGGGATCGGTTCCGACTCGACAAAATCAAATGTGTGGTCGGTTCTCATCCTCTCCCTTTCATTAATGTACGAGACCCGACATTATGTTCAACACTTTCTCCATGAAAAATCCATCTCTTATAGTGTGGCATGAAACCGCGAGTCTTCAGATGGAATTCAATTTCCCCAATGTTTGAAAATTTCCTTAAGACCACAGTCAACACAAGGACAAGGTATTTTCTCCGCCTTTGTCATGTCCTTGTTGCACTGCCGCTTTGCAAAACTCTTTCAACATGTTGTGATAGTGATCCCCTCGATCACCGTACATCCAGTCACGCTCCATACTTTATTTGAAACACAAAACGGTACGATTAACGAAGCGTGACTGTATGCATATTAAATAAGCTAGCTACTCTAACTCTAAGGTTTCAACCTAAATTATATACTAGCACCTATATTATCTGAATACATAATCTCAATGATCAAACAAAAAGCAAAGTTTAGTTGCTTACTTGTACACAGAAAAGGAAACTGCAACGGTGATGGAAGAAGGTGGAAAATAAGAGAGGTGGTTCACGGACTTAAATGTGGTGAGACCTGATAAAGACAAAATTTGATATTGTTATACATATACACATACATCAAACAATATTAATTACAAAGAGATTTTGTTAAAAAAAATCAGCATGACCTTTGCATAATTTTATCTATCCCATGATTATTAAGCATTCACCAATCATTCAACAACACAAATTTCCATCACAAATCAAACTAATACCAAATTTATTCATCATACCAAATTTCAATATTTGGTGGAAATAAAAGTGTAAAAGAAAAAAGAAAAGTTAGATTATATTACCGGTTCTTCCACTCCGCTTTCAATATACCGTGCAATGAATGGGGAAATCTTAAGCACTTCTCTATAGATAGAATAGAAACTCATTAGTTTATGTATGTTAATTGTTCGTAATTAGGATTGTAAAAATTATATAATAAGCTAAAAAGATGAAGATGTAAGTTGAGTATATTACGGGTTCACAAATGAAGTGTATTCAGCCCCGTACGACTTCAGTCTGGTGAGCCCATTTAGTGATTTCCCCCTACAAAGGCATAACCACACAAAATGAGTAAAAAAACAAAAATAAAACTATAAAATTAAATAATCGACTCGAGAAAAAATAAAAACGCAAATAAAATTGAAAAAAATATTAAAACTTATCAAGTAAATATATCCTAATTGAACGAAGAGAAAAGATAAATGAACTACATACTATTAAACCTACAGAATTAAATTCGAAAGCTAAAAAACGAATTATGTAACTTTATACTAAACCAATTCAAGTAATGACAAAAAATAAAATAAACAAAGCAAACCGCAAAATCAAAAACAAAAAGCAAAAAATCAGAATAAATACTAAAAGTGTAAAACGAAAGCAAGAGTAATCCTAACTAATCAAATTTGACGTATAATTAAACAAAGTAAAAATAAACACAATAATAAAAAAGAGTAATGAAAAAAAAGCACGTAACAAAATTTTAAAAAAGAAAGCAAATTAAAACTTAGCATGTAAATATATCCTAATTGAATTAGAGAAAAGATAAAACGAACTACATACTATTAACCTACAGAATTAAATTTAAAACCTAAAAAAAAGAATTATGTAAACCTAATACTAAACCAATTCAACTGATAACAAAATAAACGAATAATTTTCAACACTTGCTCTAGTTTTCTAAGTTCTCCTTGTTACAGATTTTGTTCTCATTCGTACCACTCCATGTTCCTTCAACTAGTGTCATCTAGCACACACTTGCCTTATCTTCACCCAAGGTTCTACTCAACTCAACTCAAGTTCACCTCTACAACACCTAGTTACTCTAGGTTCTTTTTTCCTCAAATCATCTAATTTTCCTAGGACAATTTTGACAGAATTTCCCCTATAATTTTAGCATTGCCCACACACAATTTCAGCTCACCAACTCATTTCTAATATCCACAACAATCTTAAGCACTAACATACATTAAATTTCTGCACAAACTCATCTATTTCCCCTTGGCTTCCAAGCCCTTTAATCATTTATTACACTTAAACCACTCAATCCTTCCTCATTATACAATAACACCACTAATACTCAAAGCAATGTTAGTTCCTCATATTCAAGCAATTAAAAACGAAAAGCAAAACGCAAAATCAAAAATGTAAAACAAAACAATCCGAATAAATACTAAAAGTCTAAAACGAAAGCAACCTTAATCCTCACTAATCAAATTTGATATATAATTACACAAGTAAATAAACAAGAATAAAAGAAAAGTAATGAAAAGTAAAAATAAAAAAAAGGCACAACCACACAAAATGAGCAAAAAAACCACAATTATTCACTCAAACATTTTGTCGAGCACCTTGTGTGCACATATAATTTCACTTTTACAATACTACATATATACACAAATTTCATACACTCCACTAATTCAATCATCCACATTCACATTCAACCACAAATTCAACAACAATCAATCCATAAATTTAGGTCAAAATCGATTTACCTTATTTTCTCTCCCAAATCGCTTGCTGCTGCTGCTTCTGCTTCTGTTCGAACTCGCCGGTGACGACGCGGCGGCGACAACCAGACGGCGAGGAAGGCGCGGCGGCGAGGACGAGGCGGCGAGGACGAGGCGGCGGTGGCAGGAGCTGTAGTCGCGGTCGCCTCTTCGGTCGCAGCAGCAGCGGGAGAATGACAGTACGTTGAAGCGTCGGGGTGAAATGTGATGAATTAGGGTAGGGGATGTTATTAAAGGACCTATTTCGGCGGTTCTTAAGTAAGAACCGCCGAAATAGGTCGTCGATATTTTTTTTTTTTAAAAAATCAGCCCCTATTTCGGCGGTTTTTAAGTTACAACTGCCGAAATAGGTGGTCCGTATTTTTTTTTAAAAAATAAAACAGATCTATTTCGGCGGTTCTTAGGTAAGAACCGCCGAAATAGGTCTGTTTTATTTTTTAAAAAATAGAATAGACCTATTTCGGCGGTTTTTAGGAAAGAACCGCCAAAATAGATATCTGAAATTGCTCTATTTTTGCGGTTGTTAAACAACCGCAGAAATAAGGGCGCAAAAATAGACCATTTTTGTACTAGTGGCAGAGATGACACCTTGATAGATGAGGATACAACACCTGAACACAATGCAGAAGAGACAGAAGCAAGAACTGGAGAAAGAAGGCAAGAGTTGAGGAGATCTAGAAGCACCCAAGTATTTGGAGGATTACATTGTTGGCTCATCAACTTCAGAAAAAGATAAGTTTCTGCTTGAACACAATTCTGATTGTTTTTCCCAGATCCTGCAGGATAGAATTGTATATGCTAATTCTGTTAATATGCGTTTACCTGAATTTGAATCTGAAACTGTTAGTTTGCATGAAAATGGTAGCATAATTGAGAGTGAAAATCTGGCACAAACGATTGGTATAATTCTCACTGATAAGCACAGTTTCTCTGCTTGCACTCTGAGTTAGATGTAATGACTGAGTCTGTTAGTTATGAAGAAGCAGTTAGAGATCATAGGTGGAAAAATGCTATGACTGATGAGTTTCTTGCTCTTGAAAGGAATAATACCTGGGCGTTAGTCAATTTGCCAGAGGGGGTGAGACCAGTCAAGTGTAAGTGGGTGTATAAAATCAAGTGTAAGGCTGATGGTAGTGTGGAAAGATTCAAAGCTAGACTTGTAGCTAAGGGATACACCCAGAGATATGGGATAGATTACTTAGAGACATTCTCTCCTATGGTAAAATTTACAACTATCAAGGCCTCGGTTATTGTAGCCACTAAGAGGAATTGGCTGATAAGCCAGCTAGACATTAATAATGCCTTCCTCCATGGGGAACTAGAGGAGGAAGTTTACATGGAAGTGCCCCAAGGGCACAAGGAGGAAGGGTTAGGAAAGGTCTGTAAATTGAACAAATCACTTTATGGTCTCAAACAGGCTTCGAGACAGTGGCATCACAAAATCAGTGTGTTCCTTAAGTCCTTTGGTTTTAGTCAGTCTCTGAATGATTATTCGTTATTTGTTAAGGTTGAGAATAATCTTTCTTGTTATTTGGTGGTCTATGTGGAAGACATATTAATTACAGGGAATGATTGTAAACTTATAAACTCTGTTAAGCAAGGTCTGAACATGGAATTCAAAATTAAGGACTTGGGAAAGCTAAACTATTTTCTGGGCATGCAATTTTTGCACACTACAGAGGGGGTAATGTTGACACAGAGGAAATATTGTGTTGATTTATTGAATGAGTTTGATTGTTCAAAGGGGAAAATAGCTGTGAGTCCTTTGGATTCCAGCATGAAGCTTAAGAAAGATGATGGTAAGCCTCTGATCGATCCCCTTTTATACAGAAGGTTGGTAGGTAAGATTAGTTATCTTGGGCATAGCAGACCTGATTTGAGTTTTAGTATCCAAGTTTTAAGCCAATTTCTGAATAAACCACTGATGTTCATTACAAAGCGGCTATGCATGTTTTAAGTTACATTAAGGGTACATTAAATTATGGTCTGTTCTTTAATTCTAGAGATGATTTCAGACTTATTGCCTTTTGTGATTCTGATTGGGCAGGGTGTCCCAATACTAGAAGATCCATCAGTGAATTTTTTATTCAGCTTGGAGGCAGTTCTTTGTTTTGGAAATCCAAGAAACAGTCGACTGTGGCTCTGTCTATAGTAGAAGCGGAATATAGAGCTATGAGAAATGTCATGGCAGAGCTTAGTTGGGTGACTAGAGTGCTGGCAGAGCTTGGAGTTCAGCAAATTCTGCCAGTCCCAGTGAAGTCAGACAGTCAGGCAGCTATCTATATTGCAAGGAACCCTGTCCTGCATGAAAGAACCAAGCACATTGAGCTTGATGTTCATTTCGTCAGGCAAAAGTTGCAAGAAGGCATGATGGTCATTGAGTTTGTAACCTTGAAGAATCAAGTGGCAGATGTTTTGACTAAATTGTTACCGGGAAGATCTCATCCTTTGCAAATGAAGAAGATGGGATTAAGATTAGAAGCAGTTTAAGGCAGCTGTCACTTAGTGGTTTTGTAAATTTTTTTGGGCAAAAACCATGAGGGTGTTCACCTCCTGGTCTTTGAGAGGGGGTGTTAGGATAGTTTACTATGTATGGGTTATTATGTTCTGGGCCGGTTTATTTGTTTTCGGTTGGGTCAGGTACTTGGACCCATAGTTGTGAACCCGTTTGTTTATTTTGGGGTTTAGCTTAGTTTATAATTGCTGCTACAGTGTTTAGGGTTGGTGTCGGTGTGAGTTGAGTCTCGTGTAACCAGTCACCTTGACTGAATTCTCTCTTCTCTGTAAGCCTTCCACGTTGAGTATAGTTGATGAATCTTTGAGTTTATTGAATTGTTTCATTAGGCTATAACCATGAGCAGTGCGCCAAGTCCCGTGACTTGGTCGGTAGAAGAGTTGTTTACAGGAATCAAAGGTCCTGGATTCAAAACTTTACCCAATACCGTAACTATAAAAAAAAGCATGAGCGGTGCGAGAAAAGGAGGAGGACCTAATTTAGGTACAACTAAAGGCTAACTATGTTGTGCTACAGCTAATCATATCCATTGAAGGATGAATAAGACCTAGATAAACAACCTACTCCAGTCTCGAATCACAGAAAAACGTATTACAACCATTACCCATATGCAAAATATCATTACTTTTATTTCCAAAATAATTGGGACCGATAATGGGCAAATTAGATTCACACTTAATACGAATTTCTATTCAAGAAATATGATGATGATAACATATTAACATCATAAACAACACATTCACATCAGTACGACTACGATTGAATTATATATATGCGAGAGGAGAAGCCGACTAGCAAAGAAATAAATAATTTACCCTAATACCCTTTTTTGATATACTCCCTCTGTTCCCGTTTGACCTTCTTGTTTATTATTTGGATATGTCATTTGACTTCAACATTTAACATATAAGATGACATAATTTTACAAATCTAAGTTTTACAATAGAATCTTTATATAAAAACTATATGTTGTAGAAATTTGTTTTATAAAATTATTTTATCTTATATGTTTAATATTGAAGTGGAAAAACGTACCAAAAAACAAATAGAAAGGTCAAAGTGGGACGGAGGTAGTAATCAGTTGTCTGTCTGGCTTAGAAAGCAACATATTGTTAGAAAGGATTGAAGTAGAAAGATTGGTGGGAGTTCTCTAATGTGTAATGTGGTTTTAAATTGAAAAAAGATAAAGAAAATTTTCGTTAATAAAAGAGAATAGTCGAAGAGGACTAGAGGTTGTGGAAACCATCCTACGACTTTTCCTTCTACAGTGGGTTTGCCAGTCCGCCGACGCTCTTCCTCCTTGCCCTTTGATCTTCTCAGACATACATTGGTCACAGCGGTTGACGTGGTTTGCACTCTACCGCCGGCATGCCATCAAGCCCCTCAATCTCTGCCCTCTTTCAACACGTTAACCATGTTTACTGGACACATCAAGCGATTGACTACATGCAAATCTTTTCACTCTGCAACCCTAATCATCATTTTCATCGATAATTGGTACCCACCGCCGTGTTTAAAGGGCTTCTCTTCTTCGGGTTATTGTACTGCTACTACCACTTCGCCTCTCAAAGCAAATCCTTCTACTCCAACCGTGCCCTTATTCATATTATCTCAACGCAATATTAGGGTTTCACTTAACCTCTCCAGCATGGCTGCTCCCGCTTTTAAGGTTGACGATCTCTCAAACAAATATGCCTCACTTGCTCTTACACCTGCGGAAGAAGACAACCTTGAGGTGGATGACCTCCAATGATCTCATGCTGCATCTGCTATGTCTTGCACTGTTTTGGGAAAGGTATTCATCACTAAGACGGTTGATATCCTTGTAATGGAGCGTACCCTTTCTAAGGCTTGGCACTGTGAAGGCCATTTAAAGATTCGTAATCTCGGCACCACTCTCTTTCTTTTTGCTCTGCCAGACGAAGAGCATGTCCAGGATGTGTTGAGCCATGGTCCCTTGACGGTTGATGGAAGCTTGCTGGTGTTGTCTGTTGTCGATTCAAGCATCCCCCCATCTGCTCACTGTTTTGAATGGGCTCCCTTCTGGGTTCGAGTCCACGATGTCCCTTTGCAATTTATGAACCCCCTCTTCGCCAACCGTATTGCACAAAAGTTGGGTCTTTTTATGGAGTACATCGACTTTGATAACCACTTCTGTGGCTCTTTCATGAGGATAAAGATTAAGATCAACATAACTAGGCCTGTTCTCCATTTCATCACAATCACCCATGAGGGAAAGCCACTTATCCTGCGCCTCACTTACGAGCGTCTCCCAAATCTGTGCTTCCTTTGTGGCCAGTTTACTCATCTTGCTTCCGACTGCCCATCCCGTCCCGCCGCCCCAATCACTGACTTCCCGTATGGCCTATGGCTTAAGGCTCGCCACCGTGGTTATGGACACTTAAACTTTACTGGAGGACAGATTCCTGCCCTTGATGCCCGTTCCGGTGCGAACTCCGATGATGCTCACTCAATCTCCCCGCTACAACAAGTTGCACCTTTGGCTAGGGCTCCTGATGCGGGTAATATGGAGCTCGAAGAGGGCGAACTGGTTCCTTCCCCCCAGACTTCCGCATCCAAGAAGCGTAAGTTTGTTGATGTTGTTGAAGCTTCTGCACCAGACTCAGATAGAGCTGCTACTCCTGTTGAACAACTCAATCGTGGAAAAAATGGAGACACTTCTCCACAAGAACAGGCGCCTCTAGGGGATGCCCAGAGCCGCCCCGAATAATGTCGGTGCTATCTTTGAACTGTCGAGGCCTTGGTAAGGCTGAGACAGTTCGCTGGGTGAAAGGGGTGATTTCTTCTGTTGCCCCTTTGTTGTTCTTCTTGTGTGAGACTAAGCTGTCGTCGGTGGAGATGAGAAGGGTGGCTTCTCTTTTAGGTGGTTATTTTTGGGTTGCTGGGGATAGTGCTGGTAGGTCGGGTGGGGTTGCGCTTTTTTGGAAACGTTCTGTCGATGTATCGGTGCTAAGTTTTTCAGGTAGACATGTAGACATAGTGGTTTTTGTATCTGCTGGCTTATCTTGGCGTCTTACTGGCATGTATGGATGGTCAAAATCTCTTGATAAATGGAAGTCTAGGTCTCTTTTACGCTATCTCTCTTCTTAGTGGCAAGGTCCATGGTTGCTATGTGGGGATTTTAATGAGGTTTTGTACTCTTCAAAACATTTGAGCAGATGTTCTCATCATCAATCCGCTATGGCTGCTTTTCGTTGTTGTCTTGCTGACTGTTATCTTCACGATTTGGGATACAAGGGCACTTGCTTCACTTTTACAAACAAAGTTGACAATTCTTTTAATGTTAAGTCGCGGCTTGATTGTTTTCTTTGTAATGATTCATGGCATACTCTCTACCCCGATGCTCAAAACATCCACCTGCCTTGGGGTAGGTCTGATCACAAGCCAATTCAGCTGGTCCTACATCCATCTACTCGTCGCGAACGAAAACCTTTTCGTTTTGAAAACTGCTGGGCACAAGATCAGAATTGTAAAGATATTGTTCATCATGTATGGACTGCCTGTGGCCCTCGTGCATCTTACCAGACTACGGTCTATCAATGTGGTACTCGATTGCGTGCATGGGGTTCCAGACAATTTTGGCACGAAAAGCGGCGTTTAACTGCTGTTCAAGCTCAACTCATGTCTCTGGACTTACAACCCCAACTACGGCCAATCTTGCTCAGTGGGCTCGCCTTACTTGTTCTTTAGATGATCTCTTGTTTAAAGACGAGGTGCGCATGCAGCAACGTTCAAGGCAGGCATGGTTGCAGGCGGGGGATAGGAACTTCCCCTATTTTCATTCACGTGTTTCTGCCCGTGCGAGATCTAATACTATTCTGGCCTTATCTTCAGGACTGAATCCCCCACATTCTTCTTGGGCCGGCATTGAAGCGGTTGCTCGTGCTTGTTTTGTTGATTTGTTCACTTCGACTCACCCGTCTATGAACTATCATCTTATGTCGTGTGTTCAAGACCGTGTTTCAGAATAGCTCTACGACCCAATGGGCCTCCCCTATACACGTGAGGAAGTAGTGGCAGGTTTCAAACAAATGTCCTCTACTAAAGCTCTAGGGCCTGATGGTATCAATGGTGTTTTTTTTACACTCGTTTTGGAATACTATTAGCGACGACTTCATCTCCATAGCGCTTCAGTTTTTGAACTCCTCAGACACTCTTCCAGCGCTTAATCATACTCATCTGGTGCTAATACCAAAATCCAAGAATGCTTCTACGGTTTCGGATTGTCGCCCTATCTCGTTGTGTAATACGATATATCGTGTAATTTCTAAGGTCCTTGTCATTCGTATCAAGCCAGTAATGCCTTATGTGATTTCAGACTCTCAGAGCGCCTTTGTGGGAGACCGCATGATGACAGACCAGGTCCTTCTTGCTCATGAATTGCTGCATCTTATGCGCTCATCCCGGGCTCGGTTTCGGGGTTTCTTTGCTTACAAAGTTGACATGTCCAAAGATTTTGACCGGGTGGAATGGACCTTCCTCCTTTCTACTCTCTAGAGTATGGGTTTTCATCCCCGTTAGATTGCGTTGATTTCTAAATGTCTATCTACATTTTCCATGGATGTTCTAATCAATGGTTACCCTGGCACCACCTTTTGGCCTCAGGGGGGTCTTCGTCAGGGGGATCCTCTCTCACCTTTTTTGTTTATCTGTTGCATGGAAGTCCTTTCATCCTCCCTTAGTTTAGCCTCTGATGTTGGATTATATTTTGGTTACAAGGTGCGTGGCGTAGACCAACCTATTACAAATCTTTTATTTGCGGATGATTGTATGTTATTTGGAGCTACTACATTTGCAAATGCCATTGCTCTATGTGATATTTTGGAAGATTTCTCTGTTGCCTCTGGACAATGTATCAACAATGCAAAGTCAGCTCTCATGTTCTCCAACGGACTGGTTCCGCATCTACGACATGATATTGCCTGCACTTTGGGAGCCCGACAGGTTTCGGATTTGGGTTTATATCTGGGCTTTCCAAGTCGCATCGGCCGGAACCATTCATCAATGTTCCAGTATCTGAAAGATCGATTTTTCAAACGTCTTCAATCATGGAATAAGAAAATCTCACAAGCGGGCCGTGCAGTGCTTATAAAGTCAGTTCTTCAAGCTATCCCCACCTATGTCATGTCGCTCATGGATCTCCCACGTTCCTTTTTAAAACAATTGCAGAAACTCATTGCACGTTTTTGGTGGTTAGGATCAGAATCAAAGTCATCCATAAATTGGTGTTCTTGGTCCACCATGTGTAAGGATTTGGAAGATGGTGGTTTGGGTTTCCGCGACTTGCTCTCTTTCAACTTGCTCTCTTTCCCCGACTCCCTTCTGGGTAGTTTTTATCGTGCTCGTTACTTAGCCCATTGTGACCTCTAGACTCACCTCCTTGCGCCCACTGCAAGTCCAATATGGAAAGCCTTAATGGGGGTTCGGGACTTGTGGACTATGGTTCTCGCCGATCTCTTTTTGATGGTCTTACCACTCCTATCTCTTCCCGCTGGCTCCTTGGTAAGCCAGGGGGCAAACCGCTCCTTTGCAAGTTTAGTCACGCCCTTCTTCAATCTACTAAGGTGGCAGATTTTATCACACCAACTGGTATTTGGAATCTTCCAATGCTTCATCAATGGTTCTTCCCGGATGATGTTTCCTATATTGTCAAGCTCCCATTGTATACTTCTTCTCTTGCCTTTAACAGTTTCACTTGGGGACTAACCCTCTCGGGTAAATTCACGGTCAAGTCGGCTTACCATATGGACAGGCTCCTCTCTATTTCTACCCATGCATCCACTAGCGCCGGTTCCTCGGTTGGAAAGGCTTACAAAAAAGTGCGGAACTGTGACATTCCTCCATGTCTTCGCCTTTTTGCCTGGAAACTTCTTCAGGGCATCATCCCTTGCAAAGCTACGATCCAAAGCCGTCTTCATACAAACTCTACTGCATGTTGTTGTTTTTGTGGAAGTCCAGAGACAATTGTGCACTGTTTTGTTCATTGTACTATTGTGTTGCCTTACTGGTCTACTATGGAGGTCCCTGCACCAACCTTTCTGCACTCTGATCTGGCTTTTTCGGACTGGTTTCTCCACCAATGCAGCACCTTATCTGTTTCAGTTCTTGCTTGGCTCATTTCCTTCTTCCGGCACTTGTGGTATGCACGTTGTCAGTCTTCTCACTCTACAGTACTCTCTTTTGCATGGGCTTGGTGTCAAGGTGACAGTTTTTTGGCCACCACTCAAACTGCCTCGCTCTCCGATGCGTGGTTGCTGACAGAGCACCGAACGCACTATCCGGACTATGTGGAAATTTCGGTGGATGGAAGTTTAGACACTCACAGACGTGTGGGCTTGGGTTTTCTGGCTACCAGTCATAACCACAACATCTCTGCTGGAGTGCATGGATTTTCAGGTGACTTTCTTCCATTTACAGTGGAGTGTTTAGCTTTGCAATTTGCTGTGCGACACACACTCTTGAGTCTCATCCCCGTGTTCGCATCTTGTCTGATTGTCAACCAGTCATCCGTTATTTCACGGGCTCAGGAACTACATCCTTGCGTCCACAATCTACGACTATTCTCGACTCCGTCTTATCTGATCTTTGTGGTTTTGAAGATATTTCTTGGTTCTATATTCCACGTTCATCAAATTTCGTAGCCCATAACCTAGCATATGTCGCTAGAATGTCGTAGCTGGATAGTTGCTATGACTTTACCTCATATTATATATCTTTATTTCAAAAAAAAAAAAAAAAGAGGACTAGAGGTTGTTGTGACCGGGTGAAAAACGAAACAAGATCGATGGATTTTGTAACGTTTTTTTCTTTTCATTGAAATTTAGATAGTAATATAGTACAAAATATTTACTGGTTTATAACAATATTGTACTGGCAAATTTATTTACTTGTGTATTTTCTCAAAAAACTTAATACTCTTACAAATACTTTATTGTTGTTTATTCGATCGTACAGATTTTCGTTTTTCCTTTTCGATTCTCAAATGTGAAGGTTCAAGGGAACAAGGTTAATTTGTAGTTATATAGCTTCCCTGTAATGAAATACAATTTTAAACGGATACCCGCTAACCCAATCCACCATATTTGAATAAATAGATGAAAACCCTCAATAAATGGATGATGAATCGGGTGACAAATGCTCAGGTGACGGGTTGAGTCAGGTGACAGATCACGGGATCACCCATCACTCGATCCATTATCCGTTTAAAGTTACTGCTGTTTTATTTCAAGTAACCAAACAGACCTTGAACAACTTCAAAAAAAACTAAAAAAAGGAGTTGTAGACTTATAATTTACGGTGCATTTTTATTTTGGCTCTCATACCTACAATAGGATACTTTTTATTTTCCTATTGATATTGATGGGATATTAATATTATGTTGAGTGAATGTTTTTTAAAATACAAAAAAAACTATCTTTAGTCAAATTTTTTTATCTTTAGCAATAGAGAATTTTTTTATATTATTACCATACTAATAGAAAAAAATGTAGCGGATTATCATCCAATCCACCCAAATCACCCGTGGATGATGAATGGACGAATAACGGATGAAGAATAAACGGGTGATAGATGATATATCCGGGTGACGGACGCAGGTGACTTCACTGAACCAGAATCATTGACAGTAATGAATCACAAAATAATAATCTAAAGATCGGATAATGGTCATAACCTATAGCAATACTAAAAACCATCAAAGATCCATTTCAGCGTTTAATGAATCACAAAAAAATATACCCTAAAAGATGAGGGAATGGTCATACTCTAGTAATGCTAAATTATCGAAGGTTTATTTTAGGGTTTGAGAGACCCAAAACGTTAAACCCTAAAGTCATGTTGAGCAAATTGACACATTATAATGGTATATAATGAATCACAAAAAGGATATCCTAATGATTGGGGCTTGGTCATATGCCCTAAGAATGTGACAATTATGAAGGCTTATTTTATGGGTTAAATCTAGAGTTTAGAACAATTAGATCTAAACCTTAGACCACTGGCCTAAAAACTTGTGGTACACATTGATATGCAATAAGGGTATATAATAAATCATAAAAATATACCATATTGTAAATGAACACATGTACAGTGTTTGAATTGTATGCACCATATTATGTTTAATGCATAATATAAATGAAGTTTAGAAATTTTGAAACACATTCGTTATTTCAAAAAGCAAAATATTTGTGGTGGACCACCTATGTCATATATTCACTTGTGAATATTTTGCCATACGGATGGTTGTGTTCACCGTTGACCACAAATAATCGTCATCAACCATTTTTATTAAGAATTGTTGCTTTCAAACGAAATAGTCAGCTAATTACTACTTGTATCTCTCAAACTAAGTCATAAACATGAAAAATGTTATAGAATGATTGTGAATTTTTATTAAGTCATAATTTTTAACAATTTGTTTACACTGTCAAAAATAAAATAGGAAAAATGGTTAATACTTATAAAATTATGATATTGTTAGTTAAAAAGTATTATAATATTAATAAAATGACTTTCATATCGGGTGATCAACAGTTTTAGATAATCATATTCATAATTCAAATTGCTAATCTAATAAAAAAAATATGTATTACATACATCCTGCTTTATAATATTGTATGGGATACTTTTACTATACAACAAGAGTATTCGGATATTAGTTACATTTCCTTTTCATGGAAACAGTCAAGCTTGTGAACTTTAGTTCTCTCCGAGAGATACAGCAATCAAGCATCTGTGCGTACCTAGAAAACAAGCGATCCATTATGTCTCTGCCGAAATGGTGCTCAAACATACCTTCGACTACAGCTCTGTGTATCGTAGCGATCTTCTGCCCCCTCGATAATACTATGCTAGTAGTTGTATGACTTCCACTGTTCTCATCAGATCCTCCGTCCCAATCGACTTGAAAGAGTTGAAGCTGAAGAATCTCAAATGATCCTTCCTTTTCAACAATTTGTCTTAGCTCTTCAGGGGAAGTAGCATAATACGGAACGTTGAAAGAATCGACTTTGTCCTGTTCCACCACATCCTATATGCCAATTATACGTTTCATCGATCATCATAAGTTCGTACACATACTGTGGTCCAATAAACAGGTAAACGAGAGAAATGTGAAACATAATACTATGTAGCCAGATGGACCAAAACAGAAGATAGAGTTTGTCCTGTTGTCGGTAATATGGTATATGCTTACCTCAGAGACCAACGTCATAACCGAATCAGCAAGGAGGTCCCATTGCAAGTATGAATCTTCATCAACGGTGGGATCTGCCGACCTCCTGCCTGCGAGTGTCAAGACCATGCATCCTCTGGGAACCACTTCTATGGAACGGGACCTTAGAAAGCAATGAAAGTCCTCTCTGAACTGAGAAGAGTAAGCGTTTACCACATGCTCATTGCTGCTCTTGGATAAGTAAATTTTCCCTTTGTTCAGTCGAGGGCTTTTTGTTGCTTCCAAGATGAGAGGGACCTGATGAACATGTATAATAATTAAGAAATATATATGGCATATATATATTCAACTATATATTATGGTAACCATTTAATTAATTATAAGGTCAATCTTAATTTAACCACTAGCTAGCTAGCACAATTAATTGACCTATAAGAAAAATTAAGCTTTTTTTATAAGTGGCTGAAAGTTCAACTTAGGAGCGATACTGAGATTCTAAATGAACCTTTTTCACAATACGGTAGTAGTGAGTTTTGAATCCAGAATCTTTAGTCAAGGATACCACTCCACTACCGACCAAGCCACCGGAGCTTGGCATAATTACCCTCAAAACGACTAATCATATATATATATGTGAAATAGACAAATTAAGTGAGAAAAAGAACCTTAGAGAGCCAGTGCAAGCTTGAAGAAGAATGCACAAAGTGCAAACTGTTGCTAGGAAAAAGCCTACCATAAAATGAGCCCGGAATTGCTCCAACAAAACAATGGGAAAACCATTCCCCCTTATCACCCAGCAATTTATTGTTAAAGTTTGGAAGAGAAACAAACAGCTCATTGAAATCGTTCCCTGGAAGATCATTCAAGTATACCACCAGCTCTCTCCCGGTGGCATGATGGTTTCCTGACAAATTGCAAGCTCCAGCATAGACTACAGTGTCAATGATGTGAGAAACTACTTTCCAAGTGTTGGGACCAAACGCACATCCAAGATCAGCTATACCAAAACAAATGGTGGATTCATCATCACCAGCTGAAGCAAAGTAGTCGATCAGAGCTTTCTCTATCACTAATTTCGCGCTTGATATTATGCCATTCTACATGAATGTTTGAGTTAAAGGCATTAGCTAAAAATCTCAAGTACTGCTTCATATAAGCTAGACATAATCATCGCACAAACTATAACCACTAAAATTAATATACTTACAGTTCAGAGATTACCTGAACGTTTGAGTTCATAGCGTAGCTGTATTTCCCTTCACCTTTGTTCATGTGAAGCACTTGGTCCATCTTTTCTTGCCCTAACTTTAGGTTTGTGATCTCTCTCAATCTTGCAGCAGACAACAAATAAGTGTTACGGGCGAAAAAGATTGTATATATAGGGGGATACGCGGTTAGGATTTAGGTTTTAAGCTGTCGAGTTATACACAACATAAACACTGATAATGTTTATGTCATGAGTCATCCCCACCATGTGCTCAGCCCTGCAATATACTATTCCCCGTCGCAGGTACTGTAGAGAAATTAATTTTCTGCAGACTCGTGATGAATACGTGCCCAGTTTTGTGTGGTCTTTATTTTTTGAATCACCAAATTTATGATACTCCCTCTGTCCTGAATTGACCGTCCTGTTTGCTTTATGGCACGTTTTTCCACTTCAATATTAAACATATAAGATAAAATATTTTATAAAACTAAATTTTGTAACATATAGTTTATCATGTAAGGAATCATATGCAAAATTTAAATTTTCAAAATTAATTTATCTAATATGTTAAAAATTGAAGTCAAACGACATGTCCAAATAGTAAACAGGACGATCAATTCAGGACGGAGGGAGTACAAGTAAAAATACCCAAAGTGATCAGGATTCAGGAATCGCGTAGCTATAAAAATAGGGAAAATTACATCCGCCACCCATGACGTTTGGTGAAATTACACACCCCACCCACGAGGTTTCAAAAATTACTTTGACCACCCATGTGGTTTCCTTTATTTTACATTTGACAACTTTTCTAATGTTTGATCAGCTTAAAAGATTCTTAAATGATGTTCAAAATTGATAAAACTTTACATGGATGATGCTAAGGTGTTATATTTTTCTCTAATGCCAAATCCAAAGATTTTAAAGCTCATATATGACCTGTAGGACCTAATGAAAATATGTTGACATGTCATATGTTTTATTGGGTCCACGGATCACATATGAGTTTAAAAAACTTTGGATTTCACACTAGATCAAAATATAACACCTTAGCATCGTTCATGTAAAGTTTCATCAACTTTGGACAACATTTAAACATCTTTTAAGTTGATCAAATATTTGAAAAGTTGCCGGATGTAAAATAGAGGAAAACACATGGGTGGGCAAAGTAATTTTTGAAATCTCGTGGGTGGGATGTGTAATTTCACCAAACATCATGAATGAGAAATATAATTTTCCAAAAAAAAGTGATCAGGGAATAAGGCCGATAAACTTAGTGCAATGAAAACGTGGAAGTGGCTAGCGTGTTGGGCACCGTCATGAAGTAAAATGGACATACCTTTGGACCACAGCTTTACTCACGAAGTTCTCCTGAAATTCCTTAGCACTCCGAAAGTAACTGTTCCTTGGATCTTTTGAAAACTTTTATTCTTAGCTAGCACTAATGCCAGCTAGGGGTGCCCAAAAAAACCCGTTACCGCGGTACCGTACTGTAATGTGTTTATACCGTATTGTCTAACCGGTTAACCGTACTGTCTTTGGCGATACAGTTAACCGTACCGTTATAATTAGACATATACGGTTTAGGTAACAGTATGTAACTTTTATACCGTGGTTAACTGCGGTTAACCGGTTATATATATAACTATATATTTATATATACATATAGTCTTCAATTTTGGTTTTTGATATTTTAATATTGTTTGCTATGTGCTAGTCTATTGTGTATCCTTTAACTTATATTTTGATAACTTGAACAAAGATAATCTAGAATCTAGAAAAAGGACACTCCTTACCTATGACGTAATATATTATGTGCACTGAAGAGAAGGTAAGCATTATAGATAGTGTATATTGTAATTATGTTTTGTTAAATCTTTTAAGATATATTTTGCTGTCACTTAGTTGATAAATCAGCTTGTAAATTATGTTGTTCGAATCTATTTGAATTGATTTTGCCTTATATTCTTGGATTGTTTCGTGTCATTGCGATTATAAATGTGCAGATTATATATTATATAATGAATTTATTAGATGAGCATTGTATAATGGTGGATTCAATATTTATTTTATATGTTATGTATATAAACTAATGCTTGCACATGATGCTTTTTAGTTTTTTATTGTTTTTATTTGCTCACTTTTATCTAATTTGTTATCATTACACAAGGTTATTTACATACAAAAAAAATCTACAACCGGTTTAGGTTAACCTAAATTACCGTACCGCTCTAAATGGTTAACCTGAATGCGGTTAACCGATGTAAATGGAATGATAACGGTATTGAATTTTTAAAAATCGTATTACCCGGTTAACCGTTAACCGTTAACCTTACCGTGAATGTAGATATGTTAGTTAAGAAGAAACCAAAATAGCCTCTTTTCAAAAATAAACTCGTGTATTACTTTTTTGGAGGTGTTTATAACTAGTTAACTGGTTTTTTAGTTAATCGGAAACCCGTTAACCGGATTTTTGGTTAGTCAAATTTGATAACCGTAATTGATTCATTTAAAAATGGTTTATCGGTCCGGTTAATCATCGTTTTCGGTGTGATTTTACCCATTTAACGGTTAACTGAAATGATGTAGATTTATGTTTTTTTCTTATAATAATAAGCAATGTGTAGTTTTATTGGTTTTGGTGCAATATATATATTAAACCGACCGGTTAACCATCAATTTGTGTAAGATTTTATAAGTTTTAGTATAACTATAACCATTAACAATATAATTACACTTATTTTTGGTAAATCTAATAATTAACTGTATAGTTTTATACTTATACTAAAATATAATTGAAATAATTAATAAATTAAAAGATTTCAACGGAATCCAGTTATTTCCTAAAATCAATGACCGTAGTCGGAACTGGGAAATTACCGAACCGACAAACCACTTCGGTTAACCAGGTATCCAGTATCGGTTTCACCGATTCCGGTTTCGGTTTGACGGTTCCAGTTTTCCATGAGCACCCTTACTTTTTAGTACGTGAAACACATTGTTTTTATTTCCATAACCGTTTTGACTTTCTTTATCTTTTAAGTTTTTTTTTGAAAGAAATGATGAATATATAAATAAATGGTAAAGAGTTACAAGACACTTAGATACATAGGGGGCATGTGTATCTGATAACTAGAAAGGCCAACGCAGCTAAGAGGAGGGTGGGTTTACAAAAGCCTCTTAAGCACTAGACAAAAACAGCGAAGCGCTGACAAGTAATTCCCAAGGCCACCTACCAAAATACAGAACTCAGGGATATACCATACAAGAAGCTCTTAAGAGCAAAGGACCCTATCGAGCCAATCAAAGTCTGTACTGGACGTACTCATCTTCACCCCAATGATAGCTTTCATGGCCGCCTTGATGTCAGAGATTATGAGAGAGGGGTCTCTTGCTTGGTTGGCCATGGCCCGTTTGCATCTTTCAATCCAGAGATAATAAACAACGTTAGCGACAACCGCTCTCTTCACTAGATCAATTGGGCGCCGTCTCTTACAATATCGACTGATCCATGCTGAGCAGCTACGGAGGCTTCTCCTGTTCGTGGGGATACCCAACCAGTCACAAGTACTCCATCAAACCCTGCATGAATACCTGCAATGAAAAAAGAGATGGTCGCTAGTCTCCTGAGCACGCTCACAGAGCCAGCATCTGTTAGCAAGACAAATGCCCCACGATTGGAGCTTATCACAAGTTGTAAGTCTTCCTTTCAGAGAAACCCATAAGATAAATTTAGCCTTGGGAACAGACCAAGTGTTCCAACAGACATTGAACCAAGGAAAGGGTCTGGGGGGATAGC